>JASDQU010436059.1:11200-27926 GCA_032191745.1 Picea mariana
CAATTAAACATGATGTTCAATCAACTCATGTTTAATTGTTAAGTTGAATTAATTGTACCAGAGTAGTGGAGTTCATATATATCTTGTGAAGAATTGGTAACATTAGTAATATGAGTGATAAGTAACTTAACTGACGCTAGATAAAAAAAAAAACAAGAAATGAAGAAAGCACCCATAAAAGGGGTTGATGTGTTTTAGAGAGAACACTTTGAGAAAAGGGGTATCCCTTGGGAAATGGGCAACACTTTCACCCATAAATGTATTTGGTAGTAGTGATTCCAATGGATGGTGATGGATTATTATGCATGAGTCCCTTGTAAGAGGGGCGAACTACTAATGCTCACTAAGAGGGGCGAACTACTAATGCTCACTAAGTTTAAAAGAAAAAAAAATAGATGAGGAATGATAGAAACATGCTTCCCATTGTTAAACTTTATTCATATTAGGGGGAAAGAACTTGAAAGTGTCAGAGAGGGAGAAGAAAGGAGCTATAGGCTAGCATTGATAAGTATCATGTAGGGATAGAGAGTATAATTTTGAGACATACAAAGTACAATTGTGAGAAACGTAGACCTTAAGGACAAGTGACTAAATATTTTGGAATGAACCATTATTGTAAACTTATTCTTGATCTAAAAATGTTTGCTAACCCACATGTCAACATGGTGTTCTTTTTGTATACAAACATTTGTAAATAGTGAATTGTTGAGAGAAAACATGATTTGCCTCAACTATGATGAAGAGAATTCTATACTTGACAATTAACTTGGTTGAAGATCTAATTTACATAACTTACAAAAGAGTAATATTCAGGACAATGAACAAACAATCCTCGAAGTGATGACATTATATAACAATCAATTAACAGTACATTAGTCCATGTTCGTAATCATGGAAAACTTTTCTGTGCTAATCTCATGAGTGGTGGCACATGTATTGTGAAGGTAGAGTAATAAATCAAAGTCAGTAATGATTGTTTATAATTATCAAGGTATGAAAAGTGGGATTGTATGCATGCCATAATAAAATTTATATCAAACTCAATATAAGATTCACTTAACTAGAGAACCAATGATGAGATAAGGTTCTAATTGGTGATCAAACCAATAGACTACACTTTAATATAGAACTTAGGAAGAATAAATCTATAAGAGAAGCGTGTCTTTTCATTAATTTAATTACGAGTGGTAGTAAAATAAAGTCGGGACATAGTAAAGTTCCTGCTAAATAGTGGTAGTCACAGTCAATGTATTAATTGATTCAATATGATTTAATTAAGTGAAGGTCTAATAGGACCAGTATAGCACAGAGTTTACTATCATAGAAGACACATGTAAGTTGGGTCATGAAATTTTCCTTATATCAAGAATAACTATAACTTTGGGATGAAGTTTCTTAAAGGGTGGGTGTATGTAATGCCACATCTTTTGACCTTAGACATTTAGAACTTTGATTTTTCCCATCTTAGTAATTCATTGCTTAATAACTATTTGGACTCAATAATGTTGAAATAGACATGTGAGAACTGTACATCTAGATCTGTTTATGTGTTGCATAATATTATTTTTACTGTTATATGATCATGATGATCATCGTTATGTGATTTGGTTAAACATGCAAATTTAAATGTGGAATCTTACTACAATGGATACTAGTTCTAATTTATGTTATGGATGTATAATAGATGTGAGGCATGTTGTAAATAAGCATACATTTCCTAATTGAATGTCAATACAAAAATGGATGATCATATGAAATAAGTGATCTATCTGCATGGATATGAGTATTGGTGAACTAACCTACAGGTTGATGAGCTAAGTGACAACCAAATGGTTATAGTACCAAGGTAGCTTGGATGTCTTAGACATCAAGAAGATAGTGTATCCTATAAGTTGAATTTATTATTTAATTTATGATTTGAAATATTGCTATGATCTATGGTAAGTGTGGTTTTGACAAGACGCACAACTTTCCCAAAGTGGTTGTTTGATGACGTGACTCTAAGAACAATAGTTACATAGTATGGATCGATGTAGGGTGTTGACCCTAGTTCTATGAGGAGGGGTGAGGTATTTCCCACTGTTTATCTTCCGAAACTTGGAGTCATGGGAGGGTTGTGTGAAGTCATAGCCCCCTAGACATGTGATGGCGACTACTAGTTTCCTGCCGAGGAAGATTGGTCGAGATGTATGACACTTCCATTTACGGGGTCTATCTGGAGTTCGATCAATATAGTTGATGCTCCAACTTAGTCCAATAGAGGAAATGATATGATGGAAGATGGAAGTAGGTTAGGAAGGAAGGATGCTTTGATGTTAGTTGAGAATACTGATTGGGGATTATATGTGCCACTATTGTTTACTCACTTGATTCCTACCATGTTTAAAACCCTCTTTTGATTCCCTTTTGATATTTTAAGTGTGATAATGAGTTATTGATGAGTTATTGTAATTTTGTTTGTTAATATTATTAAATGATGCATTACTTGATTTGTTGTCTTGCATGCATTGGTGTGATCATATAGGAACTATGCACTAGAGGCAATGGATGATTATTGTTAGTACATGCATGAGATATGTGTCTGCTAGCTACACACACATACCCTACACATGTACACTAGTACAATTAATTAATGTATTAATTATTAAACTATATTATTAACTATTTAATTGAATGTTTATTGACTATGTAAATTATATTGCATACAAAAATATCTAGAAGCATTAAATACCTTCTTTGACTTTGATTGATGGTTGGTACAATGAATTAAATGATCATGGTGGGTTGTCATGTACATTTTGGGGAAAATTGTTAAATTGCATTTATTAGCTAGCATGAGAAGAAATACTTTGCATTTTGTTTATTGTTGTTTAATGCAAGTCATTTATATTTTAGTTTTATTTTAAACTTTTTCCAAAACTCTAGACAAGGGAGGTTGATGGCTAATAATGAGTGTGGTTGAGGAGACTTGGGGAAGGGTGTATGGAAACTTGATAAATAGGAAGAATAAATGATGACGAAGGAGGTTGAGAGGTTGGATCATTCTTGAAAGATGTATTTTTTGTGATAGCCTTCTTAGAGCATATGTGCTTTGTTGTTCTTAGAGTCATGTGAACGAAGAGACAATAAATCGAAAGGTTTCTTGGAGCTAAGAAGCCAACTAGGCTCCTAGTTGGTTGGGAGGATTATGTTGTTTCACTCTGAGAAAGTGGAAAAAGAATGTTTGGAAGCATATTTCTACTACTAGCAGGACTACATTGCAAATGACCATCTTCAACAGACTAAGGAGGAGGTATTTTACTTGGTATATTTTGTTATGTTTCTATTTAAATATTATAATCATAAAGTTAACTTCTTAATCATCTCATCTTCTTATTTACATTCGTATATTTGGAATCAAATTGACATATTTAGCAATGGAAAAATTTAAAAGAGTTATCAATATGTTGTAGGTTATTCCATCTAAGAAACCAAAAAAAATTATTTACACTTAATGCATGTGTATAAATTCTAAAACATTATTTAGTATCATCTCATGGTGAGGTGTTACACAAGATCTTATGTAAAGTAGAAATGAGTTCAGACTTTTATTTCATGCTCGAGACTTGAAAATGATAAATTTATGAGAGGCAATCACTTGTTAAAGTTGTGGATCTCAAATAAGCACATTGAAGGTAGGAAAAAATAGCTCAACTTCTCTTACAAATGGTTAAGCCTTTGGGAGTGGAAAACAATATATTGAATTTCATCTTAGAATAGCTACCAAGTAATACATGACTAAAAAACTAGGTAGGGCTTGGCCATTAAAAGCTAGGAGAAGTTTGCATCATCTAAACCATTGCATTGCAAAATACAAGTAATCTATGTCTCCTTTGTATCAATGTGTACAAGTTGTATTACATCATTGGGTGGCACCATAATTTGAGACATAGTACACATAATACGTGCATTCAGGAGGTTTCCACTTAGTGAATTTGAGACATTGTACGCATAGTACGTGCATTCATGAGATATTAAATAATACCTCTAATTTTATTAGATATTGATAAATATCTTTTAAAATCCTTTTGTTGAAACCCCCTCCCAATACATCTTTCTAATTACTATATATATATAGTCCATTGGATGTAGCTTGGGTGGTTGGGAGGAATGATTGTCACCCTCCCCACCCAGTTTCAATTCCTTGTAAGTGACATGTGATTCCCTTAAACGAGTCTATATGATGTTGTTTCTGTTGAGCCCCCAATATTCCGAATATGCTCGGCCTCCGCATGTTCTCTCGCGGATTTTGGGGAGGTTTTCTGTGGACGTAGAGAGTACCGATCTTCGGTGCCATGAACCACATGTAATATATATATATATATATATATATTCCCTATTTTTACCAGATACCCCCTTTCATACCCTCCAATACTTATATACTCCCAATACCTAGTATCACCCCCCCACCCAATATCTACAATATATTGAGTCTATTTTTTACAATTTTAAAACCTCCCCTTATGAATGAACGTGATAAGATATTGATCAACAAGATGAAGCCCCTATAATTCATGTCCCATTTAGCATTGTAAATAGTGTTATCCTTTTAATGATTAGCACCATTACTTGCATAAAAGTTCATGTATTGAGTTTTATGTTATATTTACCATATAATTTAAGATGTGTTTATATTTACCTCTCAATTGACATAGAGTTTCCATTTCCATGTAAAAACCAAATTCAGACGTTTTAAGAAATTTAATATTAATGTTCTTAATGTTTAAAATATTAAGAAATTTTCGTTTCAACTAAATTTTATATTATTTTATTTAGTTATTTTTTAATGTGTCATAATTTTTAATGTTTTATCAATAACATTAATAATTAATTAATAACGTTTAAAATATTATTTAATAATTAATTAATCATATTAACAACATTAGTATTAACAAATGATCAATTTTTATTTTAAACATATAAGAATTCTTATATTAATTTAAGTAAAGAGTAAAATATTAAAAAAGTTATTGTCATAGTCTAAATAATCATTCAAGAAACCATGATTATATATGTGTGGGGAATGATAAGGAGTTTGATAAGAGAAAGTTAAATTACTACGACATCATTAATCATTGGTTTGAATAGAACAATATTATCATTTTATCATTGCCAATTTAAAAAAGAAAATATTTTTTGCAAAGATAAGAACAAATTCTCTAAGCTTTATAGTGAAATAGGGCATTGGACAAGACCTAAAACACCTTGGCATGAAAGAACTTGGAAAATTTGTGAAACAAATAAAGTAGAAGATGATTTTTGTTTTTCATGGAGTGTCAATATACAAATACATTGGATATAATTTTCAAAAAGTTCGTAATAAAATGTAACTCCGTAACTTATTAACCCATAAAAATCAAAGGGGAGTTGGAAATTTTGTTTGATCATTGAAAGAACTTGATAAATAAAAGTAATTAATTTAATTCTACCACTTTGATCAAACAAAATTGGTCTTAGTGGTTGGTAATCATCATCACACACACACACACACACACACAGAGGAGGGAGGAGGGTTGTTAGCTCAACTGATTGTCACTAATGTTGTTGGGCCTTTGTCTAGTTTCATGTCGATAGATGTCCGATTTGAAAATGTGTGTGTGTGTGTGTGTGTGTGTGTGTGTGTGTGTGTGTGTGTACACACATACACATATATATCGAAGAAATAAATTTATGGAATTCCCCCCCTTTCTTGGAATCTCAAACGAAGGGTAGTTTTAACTACCACTACACATGAGCCACTCGTAAATCTAAAGGACTTGATGGGGATGAGAATGGATCTCGTTACACCTTTAGTTATATGGATAACCAACTGAGTTGTTCGTTGAGTATATATATATATATATAACCTCGCAAGGAAACCCAAAGGATGCTTCCCTCTCCCAATGCACGCACACACACATACACACACATCCATTCTCAAGGAAAACCTTGCAATGAAACTCAAAGGATGCTCCCCCATCTCAACACATATACACACACTTGGAAGCTAGTAAAATGGGTAGGGAAACATCAAATACGAGAGGGTGATCCCTTTTTGAATCGAAGAATTCCAATCCAAGAATGAATCTTTCCTTAGAATGGGACATGGTTATGGAAATTATGACTTGGATGTTCTTATCATTTATCCATCCCTCCAGTGCCACATTCGGTAAGGCACGTCAGGTCAAATTGGAATTGGATTCGGGGCACTAATTATTCCCTAATTCTTCACCCCCCTGCTAATAAGGCTTAAGGATGGGTTGTGCATGATATAAGAAGTGAGTGGACCTTGCACTAATTCTTTGTCAAAAAAGAATATTCTTTGGAAATCCATGAAGTCATACAATCTCTTTTATATATTCTTGCACCACTTGTGGCACCTTGTAACTAGTTTTAATAGGAATAAAATGGGCATTCTTGGTATTTTTGTCCACAATTACCAAGATAACATCATATATTCCAACTATTAAGGGAAAATCCACAATAAAATCCATCGAAACCACTTCCCATTTTGACTCAGGAATGCCATGAGGCTATAATAAGCCTACAAGATGACAATTCTTAACTTTCACGTATTGGAATTCCAAACACTTAGCCACAAAATGAGCCACATCATTCTTCATGCATGCACGAAATAAATTGGATTGAAAAGAAATGTTCATTTTATTAATAATCGAGTGAGTTGCATATAAAGAGAGATGAGTTTCACTTAAGATCATCCCACAAATTCCCCCCCTCCCCCCTGAGGAACATAGATTCTACTCAATAATCTCAATAAGCCATTATCATCAAAAGAATAACCCTCAAACTTAGGTTTCCAATCAATATCACCATGAAGGGATGATATCATATATGTACATCGACTATCATCCATTTGCAAACTCGGAATTTGTTCCCTTAAATCCACCTTTAAGAGAATCATGAAGTAAATATGAGGCCTATGACCAAGTGCATTGTTTACTCTATTCTAACTCACTTTGATACAAGTAATATCAAATTCATACTCACTTAGAAGATTTAACCAATGCCTATGTCTTGCATTTAAATCAATCTAAGAAAAGATACAATAAAAACTTCTATGATTAGTCTTAAGCTCAAATTTACGACACACAAGATAATGTCTCTAAAGTCTCGAAGTGTAGAGAACTGTTGCCAAGTCAAAATCATGAGTCACATAGTTCTCCTAATGTGGAATCATCTTCCTCAAAGCATAAGAAATCACTCACCCATCCTAGGAAAGAACACCACTAAATCCTTGTTGGGATTCATTTATGCATACTAGGAAAGTTCACTCCATATCATGCACCTTTAGTTTTGGGGATGAGGTCAACAATTTTTTAAGCTTAGCAAATTCCTACTCACATTCCTCGGTTCATTCAAACTTCACTCCTTTCTTTTTCAAAGAATTGAATGGGTTAGAAATCTTGGATAATCTCTCCACAAATATTCTATAATAACTAACCATACCCATAAAACTACTCACCACATTTTGGTCTTGATCATTTAGTGATATCTTCTATCTTTGAAGGATCTACCACAATTCCATCACAAGAGATAATATGTCTCAAGTAAGAAATTTTTGAATGGAAGGAAGAACATTTAGACATTTTGGCATAAATCTCTCTCTCAAGCACTGCGAAACTAGACTCAAATGCTCCTCATGCTCCTCTAGAGTTATTGAATAGATCAATATATCATCCAAAAATACATGAACAAATTCTACAAATATTTTTTGAAGACTCCATTCATCAAACTCATGAAAACACCAGGAGCATTAGTTCACCAAAAAGGTGCCAAAATAAACTCACAGTTCCCAAAACAAATAAAAAAATAAAATCTTTTGAATATTGATCTAGATTGATCTCGGTGGCCATCCAACTTTTCCACTGAATCACCATTTTGAGTCTATGGTTTTGATAAACCATGATATTCACCCTTTTGGTGGAGAATGGAATGTAATGTCATCTTCATTTCTTAATTATAGACATCGTGTAATGGTCTTATGTACATGTGTACAACATAGCGTTAATGCACTGGATCCCATTATAACTACGCAGTTAAGCGTGCTCAGGCTAGTGTAGTACTGGGATGGGTGACTGCCCGGGAAGTCCTAGTATTTTACATGCCTATGGAATTTTATAAACTTATTCCAATTTATCCCACATGAATCATGGAAATTGTTCTCCTCTCACTCTCTCATATATAATTGAGGTGAAGGAGGCCCTTTAAGCATGCAATGGAGTGTGATGTAAAGCTTCTTGTGAATGAAGCATAGCCACCATCTCTTTCTTTTTAGAGATAAGCTACCCCATTTTTCCAGTTTGTGTTCTACAATGTTTTTCTATCTTATTTAATAATAGAAGTTGGGTTTCACTGTATTTCTGTGTTCTCTTCTATATTTTTGTTTATTTCATTGTTATATCTTGGTTATATTTCTTCCTTCACATTGTTCTCAAAATAATCCAGATCAGTGGTATCAGAGTAGGCTGCACCTTGTCGTTTCTTAGAGTAGGTCC
The DNA here is from genome assembly GCA_032191745.1 of Picea mariana. Classification (NCBI taxonomy): domain Eukaryota; kingdom Viridiplantae; phylum Streptophyta; class Pinopsida; order Pinales; family Pinaceae; genus Picea; species Picea mariana. Next base: position 19,735 of record JASDQU010436059.1, read on the forward strand.
CCGACGAGGTCAGGGTATAGAGAGTTGGATATCGAGCTAGTTTATCTTGAGGACAACTGCTCTTGATAGACCAAGAGACCTCCCATGGTGGAAGAAAAGAGAGATGACAAAGCAAGAGATCCTTTCAAGATGTTTCTCGAGGAATCCCTTGTGTGACAGAGGAACAAGATGATGGACAACTTTGCTCAGATCCTTCAAAGACTACCGATAGTGGAAGCTGAGGCATCTTCAATAAGAAGCCATTTCGCAAGTGCGACACCCTTCAAGGTACAAGTCAATTTTGATATCCCCTTATTTGAAGGCTAGATAGATGCAGATCTAGAAAAATGGTTGAATCTGCTAGAAGGTTATTATTCTGTCCAAAAAAATTTCGACAATGAAAATATCACCTTTGCGCTCCTTAAATCCCTTCCCCATGTCATATCTTGGTGGGAATGTTACTGGGAGAGGTACATCATAGATGAATCTACACTATTTAGGAGAGAACCCACTTGGGCAACCTTTGTAGATGCCCTAAAGGAGGAGTTCTACCCTGTCGGAAACTATGATGACCAATACATGAGATGAACAACTCTGCATCAAAAAAGAGATTAGATGGTGTCCGAGTACACCAACATCTTTCATACCTTTCTCTCAAAGCTGGGTATCAAAGACTTCGAGCAACACCTGGTTTTGAAGTACCGCAATGGTCTACACAGGTACATCCAAACATAGATGGATTTTTTGGACATCTCCTCATTGGGAGTTGTTTAGCGATATGCAGTCAAAATTGAGCAGAAATTCAAGCAACGGAGTAAGTGGGAGAAGCATGGAAAAGGAAACTCTAACTCACATAATGAAGGATAGAGCAAGGAAGGCCAACCTCAAGAGAGCTAGCTCCATATGCAGGCAAAGAAGGGCAACGAGAAGTCAAAGAAAGACACTAGAAAGTGGTGTGAGTTCCACAACAGCCCTTGGAATAACACTGATGAATGTCGCTCAATACTGTCATTGGTGGCCAAGCTCAAAGATAAAGATCCAAACCCCGACTTAGACCCTGATTCAGAAAATGATAAAAGGAGACAGATCATTGATGTAGAACCCACTTCTACTATCACAACTACAACAATCCAACCAGAAGAGGATCTCGAGGAAGGGGAGCGACTCTTCCATTCACAGATGTGGGTGAAGGGGACCCTACTGCATTTTATTGTTGATAGCGGAAGCCAAAAGAACATCATCTCAACAAAGGTTTTGAAGCAGTTAGATTTTCCAACAACACTAGACCTGCATCCATACAATATCGGGTGGCTTCACCAGGGTCAAGATCTTCATGTCAACCAACAATGTCACATGTCCTACGACATCAAGACCTTCAAGGATGAGTTATTATGTGATATTGCCTCACTAGAAGTATGTGATGTTTTATTAGGCCAACCATATATGTCGAGGCGTCATGCTATTTATGAGTCTCGACCCCGTAGCGTCATTGTTACTCTGGGGGGTCAGCTATACAGGATACTAGAGGTAGTTTCAACCATTGTCCCACCAAAACAATGCCACAAAGTAATCTCTCATACTGCAAAGTTTAGCCTCTTCACAATATGACCAGAAGGTGAACAAAAGGACACTGCAACCACTGCAGCCTTAACCCAAGACCTTTATATTCAATAGAAGCAGATCAACAAGATTGTAGAAGAGTACCAAGATGTTCTTGTTGCACCTACGGGGGTGCCTCCACACTGCCCAGTCAAGGAAGGTTATAACAAAACCCTTCATACTCTTCATGTTGCATCTTCAACGACAGAGTCCTCACACACTCACGTAGATCATGCATCTATATTGGTTGAACAGATTCAACCCCTCCAGCAACAGGTTCATGACAACCTTTAATAAGCTAAGCATGACAACTTCTTCAGCAAAGTAAGCAACACACCAAGCTTCAAATTTAGTATAAGTCTCCTCGTCTCCCAAGGGAACTTGACGCAATGTGGACCATTGCTTCCTAAGGAGGGAGAATGATCCAGATGGATCTCGGTGGCCATCCACCTTTTCCACTGAATCACCATTTTGAGCCTGTGGTTTTGATAAACCATGACATTCACCCTTTTGGTGGAGAATGGAATGCAATGCCATCTTCATTTATTAATGACAGACATCATGTAATGGTCTTATGTACATGCATACAACATAGTGTTAATGCACCGGATCCCATTAGAACTCCGCAATTAAGCGCGCTTCGGCTAGAGTAGTACTGGGATGGGTGACTGCCCGGGAAGTCCTAGTATTTTACATGCCTATGGAATTTTATAAACTTAGTCCAATTTATCCCACATGCATCATGGGAATTGTTCTCCTCTCACTCTCTGATATATAATTGAGGTGAAGGAGGCCCTTTAAGCATGCAATGGAGTGTGATGTAAAGCTTCTTGTGAATGAAGCATAGCCAACATCTCTTTCTTTTTAGAGATAAGCTACCCTGTTTTTCCAGTTTGTGTTCTACAATGTTTTTCTATCTTATTCAGTAATAGAAGTTGGGTTTCACTATATTTTTGTGTTCTCTTCTATATTTTTGTTTATTTCATTGTTATATCTCAGTTATATTTCTACCTTCATGTCATTCTCAAAATAATCTAGATCAAATATCCTCATCCTTAGCCCTCAACTGATGATATATGAATCATTCATCAATTTTAGAGAACATGGTATCTCCTTACATCTAGTAAAAAATATCATCAATACAAGGCAAGGATACTGATTTGTAATTTTGAACCTTGATAAAATATGCACAAGAACAACAATATGATGAAAAAAGATTATTATCCAACTCATTAAGTATTTGCACCAAATATACATATTTATAGTACAATGGGTGATGTCACCTCAAAGGAGATATTTTCTCTAGATCCTAAAATCAAGTGATGATAAGGCTAGACAATCTCAACCAACTCACTTAGTCATCATTGAGGACAAATGGCTATTATCCTAAACGAATAATATAAATTATGGTGACAAGAAGACTTTGTGATTGGTAAGGTAAGACATAGGCTAACATTCCCCCCCTCAATCACAAGTCTAGCTATCTGTACCAACTAAGTTAAAAGTTGATATCATGGATTTTTCAGAAAACCCTGACTTGAGATTCAATGAAAAATATGCCTAGAAAACCATCAATCTAGTTGTTGAATGGTTCATCTGAAATGAATTGGAAGAGAGTTGAGTTATGGAAGTGAACAACTGCAATGTTTGAACATTCCCTGATTGCTTGAAAATTCAATCATTTTTCCAAGTATTTGAGCTAGAAGAATCAGATGTCTTCTGCTAATTGATGAACATGTAGTGTCACCACTCTACTATTAGTGTATCATTGAAATTCCTCTCTGAATCTATGGTTTGGGATGACCATTAACCAATTGATACCATGTATCTGGGAGTTTTGGATGACCACTAACCAATTTTGACACTGTTAAGTGTCCAACAACATCCCAATCGTGTATTTGTGTATGATTGAACTGCAAGTCATTGAACCATAATTCTGTCAAATTATGTCATCTATAGACTGCAGTTTCCCATATGAAAAATTTCATGCCCATCTGGAAAATTTGTTATCGACACTTTTAGTCTAACAACCATCTTCAATTCCATCATCAATTCCCCGCTTTTTCAGTTGAAAGGAGAGACCAAAATTGGTTTCACGAACCATCATCACTTGATTTTTGAACTCCCCCACCTTAAGGTGCATGAGAATTTCACTATCAACTGCAATATTTGTCTTTACTTGAGATTGGATTCTTCAGCGAGACTGTAATAATCACTTGGATGTTGATGACCACTGCCAATGATCGATCTTCTCATAATGAATCTTCAATCTTGCAGGTTTTTTCCTCTTGGAACATTTATCTGATGCATGATTATTCTTGCCACAATTCTGACAAGGATGGAGATCATAACACTGATTCTCTCATGCACCTTAAGGGGGGGAATTTAAAAATCAAGTGATGATGGTTCGTGAAACCACTTGTGGTCTCTCCTTTTAGCTGCCAAAGGAGGGAATTGATGATGGAATTGAAGATAGTTTTCATAATGAAAGTTAAATAGTTGTCAGAATGAAATTTTCGACAACCATCTTCAATTCTATCATCAATTCTCCCCTTTGTCAGTTGAAAGGAGAGACCACAAGTGGTTTCATGAACCATCGTCAATTGATTTTTGAACTCCCCCCCTAAGGTGCATGAGAGTTTCACTGTCAACTGCAAGATTCGTCTTACTCAAGATTGAATTCTTCGGTAAGACTGTAATAATCGCTTGGACGTTGATGACCACTGCCAAGGATCAATCCACTCATAGTGAATCTTCAATCTTACAGGTTTTTTCCTCTTGGAACATTTATTTGATGCATGATTATTCTTTCCACAATTATGACAAGGATAGAGATCATAACATTGATTCTCCATGTGACCAAATTGATTGCAATGTTGGCATTTTTCATTCTGATGTTGAACTTGAATAGGTGAAGTTGAAAATTCTTGAAGGAATCCTCCACTGATGAAGTGGATTCATCTGGAGTTATCTGGAGTATGACAATTTATTTTCTTGTCATATCCAAGTCCTGTTTTGTGCTTGTTGTTGTTGATTTCTTCCCAAGGTCTGATGATGGAGTTGGAAAGAGTATTTTGAACTTGTTGCTTTGAAAGTTAATTTACTGCATGTTGTTGCATCATTGAAAGGATTTCTTCACTGAACTCAAAATAAAAGTCTTCAAGTGTAGGTTCATGAATAACTTCATCTTCATTTGCATACAAAGTTGTCTTGTAGAGTTGCTCCTTCACTAGTTGTTGGTCAAAACCATCATCATCTTCATAGAGAGGGTTTCTCTAAACTAAAACTAGTTCATAACACTTCATTGGATGTTGATTTTCGAGATCTATCAATTCACCATTCAGTAGTTGGGATTGTGCTCGAAGAATTCTAACTTTAGTTTGTGTCACTTGCAAACAAGTTAGCATTGATTGAAGAGTTGTTTTATTTAGTATCACTCTAGTGTCTTCAACAATGTTTATTAGAGTGTTAAAAAAATCTAATAATTCTATATTTCGTTCCATTTGAACTTGCTTGCTTGAACTTGCTTATTTTAACTCTTGAAGTCGCTCACTTGAACTTTGCTTACAACAAGCTAAGGGTGTCATATCCTACCGAAAATGCACCCAAAGTATAATGTTTACAATGGTTTGAGTTTTAACCACTCAACCTTGTCAAATTATGACTTATAATGACTCAAATGGGTGTCGGGTTCAACCGAGAGTGCACTTGATAAATATAATTCAACTCTATTTAAGTTTGATTTCACACTTACAAATAAACTATTGCAAGTATCAAATGATCTTGGATGCTTAACAATACTTCATGCCCATTGCTCTCGATGATTAATGTAGAATCATTTGTTGAATGTTGATGTGATTGATATCTTGACTATGTGTGGCAGATGCTTCATTGATTGTACTTGATTGCGTGTGCTTGCTTGTGCATGTACTTGCTTAACATTAATTGTATGCCTCATCCTTCATGTGTTTGACCTTGTGTATGTTGCGTTAAATGCTAAAATTACAATTGTGTTTATGTCAAAACTAGACAATAAATAATATAAAACTCCATGAAAAATTCACCACAACACACTATGCAAGATGTACCTAAAATCCCCTTATTCAAATTTCAAGCAGGACAAAATCACAAAAAATAAACAATTTTATTATATTTATTACAAATCGCTCTTTAACATTTCATCCTCAATTTCAATTTTAACTTAAACTACCAATTTAACAATAACTTTGACTTTTATCCACTTATACCAAACCTTAACTTGAACAACTTTACCTTTCACCATGAAAAAAGGTTTAAATATTATACTTTACCAAACAATAAACAATAGTTGTTCTTAATAAAAGTAAAGTAAGTCAACGTTTTAAAACATGGCAAATTATAGTTCAAAAGGTAACTCCTTATACTAGTATCACATAAAACAACAATGATAAACAATAACTCCTTCCTACTTCCTTTGTTACATAAAAGAATATTAATTTAAAATAATACTTCAAAGTGATATTAATTTAAAATAATACTTCAAATATATAATAGAAGTATGACTTTAACATAGGCTTTCTATACCACTTTTGTATCCACTTGAAAAATTAAAACTTGATTTCCTTATTACTTCCTTTGTTATATAAAATAATATTAATTTAAAATAATACTTCAAAGTGATATTAATTTAAAATAATACTTCAAATATATATTAGAAATATGACTTTAACATAGGCTTTGTATACCACTTTTGTATCCACTTGAAAAATTAAAACTTGATTTCCTCTTGAAAAATTAAAACTTGATTTCTTTAAAAGCATGTTGAAAAATTAAAAGTGATTTCCTTAAAAGCATGTATTTTTATGATTTTTTTTTAATAATAATAACAAGGAAATTGGTGTATAAGGTCTTCTATATCTTATTTTTTTGGATTTAAATTTGAACTTGTAATTTATAGGAGGAAACATATTCTTAACCATTAAACTCACTCAAAAAAATCTTAATATTTACTTACTTACATTCCTTACTTGTTTGATGAAGGAAAGTCTATGAAACTACCAAAATATTTTTTGGTAAAAAAAATCATCTTACTTTCTTGAATTTAAATTTGAACTTGTAATTTATATAGGAGGAAACATATTTTTAACCATTAAACCCACTCAAAAAAATCTTAATATTTACTTACTTACATTCCTCACTTGTTTGATGAAAAAACGTATATGAAACTATCAAAATATTTTTTGGTAAAAAAAAAAAAAAAAAAAAATGAAAGAACAGATTTGTTGACCAGATTTATAGAAAATGATCACACGTGCTTCCCAATATATCGTGGATCATGTGCTGAATTGTGTGCTTACAATAACCCCATCCCTTGCTGCAGCTCTGGAAATCGATCAAGGAAATGTTGGAGAAGGCGACACTACAAAATCGTTGCAATTGCAATTGGATTGTGGCAGACATCTTATCATTGGGTTATCCATCGAAAAGAGAGCTTAAATCGTTGCGTGATCTTTGTACGCTTCTCATAGGTTTTAATGGAAATTCAACCCACTGTAATGGTGTACTGTAAGGCAACGATTTGGAAACAAAACGAGTGCAATCATACAATTTGATTATAGCGTTGAGAAAGGTTGATTGCACGATGTGTTTTTAATGTGTTTTTAGCAGATTATATCAGGCGTGGAGTATTGCCACATAAACAATATCGTTCATCGTGATCTTAAGCCACGAAAATTATTGTTAGATTCCAAATGCAATGTTAAGATTATGGAATTTGGGCTTAGTAATGTTATGAACGATGAGAATTATCTTAAAACAAGCTGTGACAGTCCTAATTATGCTGCGGTCTGTCTACAATGACTGCATGCATGAGATTTAAATCACTACTACACGCAATTGTAGATCTAAATTGCTGCAACGGATTGCTGGAGCGTTTTGTATAGTCTTAGTCTCTTGGTTTATTTATTTAATAGCAGATACATATGCTCGGATGGGTATTAGATCAGATAGATTAGCGAGGGGCGAGGAGATTAAAGCACCAGACAAATAAATAAAAAATCTGGTTACCTCTTTCAAGTGGGCTCCTCCCCACAGATAGCAGCCAAGCGTTCAATTCGATGCAAATGTTTAAATGACCAGATCTCTTTCATCGATGATGTAGCATGTGTGATAATTGCTCCTATTTCACTCCATGCTCTTGCTGCAACTCACATTACATGGAAAACTACCATGGTGAAAATACTATGCTCTTAAGATCATAATGGGTCTCATACCATGATAAAATATGCACAAGAACAACAATATGAGAAAATATCCACAAGAATAATAATATGATGGAAAATGTTTACTGGCCAAGTCATTAAGTATTCACATCAAAGATGCATATTTATAGTACAATGGGTAATGCCATCTCAAATGAGAGATTTTCTCTAGATCAATCAAGTGATGGTAAGGCTAGACAATCTCAACTAAGTCACTTAGTCATTATTGAGGATAAATGACTATTATTCATATTGGTAAGGTAAGCCATAGGCTAACAAACCTATTCAAGTGTTTGTGATCAATGCACAACCTCAAAGAACCATCCTTTTTCTTCACAAACATAATAGGTGCACCCCATGGTGAAATGCTAGGTC
>JASDQU010436059.1:27946-40647 GCA_032191745.1 Picea mariana
AATAGCAGATACATATGCTCGGATGGGTATTAGATCAGATAGATTAGCGAGGGGCGAGGAGATTAAAGCACCAGACAAATAAATAAAAAATCTGGTTACCTCTTTCAAGTGGGCTCCTCCCCACAGATAGCAGCCAAGCGTTCAATTCGATGCAAATGTTTAAATGACCAGATCTCTTTCATCGATGATGTAGCATGTGTGATAATTGCTCCTATTTCACTCCATGCTCTTGCTGCAACTCACATTACATGGAAAACTACCATGGTGAAAATACTATGCTCTTAAGATCATAATGGGTCTCATACCATGATAAAATATGCACAAGAACAACAATATGAGAAAATATCCACAAGAATAATAATATGATGGAAAATGTTTACTGGCCAAGTCATTAAGTATTCACATCAAAGATGCATATTTATAGTACAATGGGTAATGCCATCTCAAATGAGAGATTTTCTCTAGATCAATCAAGTGATGGTAAGGCTAGACAATCTCAACTAAGTCACTTAGTCATTATTGAGGATAAATGACTATTATTCATATTGGTAAGGTAAGCCATAGGCTAACAAACCTATTCAAGTGTTTGTGATCAATGCACAACCTCAAAGAACCATCCTTTTTCTTCACAAACATAATAGGTGCACCCCATGGTGAAATGCTAGGTCTGATCATATTAAGGTCCAAAATCTACTAGAGTATCACTTGTAACTAACCAGACTCAAGTAAAGCCTATGATATAGGGTGCTTTGGAGATGTGTTTAGTACTAGTTTTTAGCTCAATAGAGAAATCAACTTCTCGCTAGTTCCAATAAATCACTAGGTAATACATTTGAAAGATCTAATAGAAAAGGGTAGTTGTCCAAAGATGAACGATCACCCTCATTTAGAACCATAATTGCACTTATCAAACAAACTTTTCTAACATTGTGTTTTAGTTGTATGGCTGATATAAATCTCAAAGAAGCATGCCTCTTCTTTCCTTGAAGAGTCATTGATTGACCCAAATCACCTTGAAAATGTCAAATTTTGCCTTGACAATCCAAAACAACCCAATAGGACTCAATCCAATGCATTCCTATGAGAAAATCACAGGAACCAAGAGTAGTCGAACAAATATTTACTTTGTAATGGATACCCTTAGATTAAGATTACATCCATTTACTAATAAGCCAACAAATTGCTTATATCCCTAAGCCATCTCAACCTGATCAAATTCACTTTGAGCTGCTACTGCTATGCCACATCTAACTAAAGCATTAGGTTAAATTAAGCTTTCAATAGCACTAGGGTCAATTAAAACCAAAATAGAATTACCATTAAGATTACATGAGGTCTTAAGCACTAAGGACTATTTCTTTGCTTGTCTCTATTGTGGCCATTTATTACACCCTATGTGGTTGGAGGATGATTGTGACCATTTATTACACCTTACATGGTTGGAGGATGGTTGTGGCCATTTATAGCAGCGTAACCACATTGAGGTAGTGCCATAGCTGCAATTATTGTACTAACTCTTGAATTAAATAATGGTTTTCTCTAGAGATTAGAATAATGAGAGAGAACATAAGTTTGTACCAAGGTAGGTGCCCATGCTGCTTCTTGTTATCTGTTAGGTTGGTCATCATCCCTACCTCAAAGTAATTGAATCGGTTTGGTTGAAGTTGTTACTGAAATAGAACCATTCTTGCTAACGAAACATCCAAGCCATCGAACCTTCCAAGCTTGATTGATTCTACTACCTTACCTAAAGCAAGTGTAACCTAAACCCATAGATAGCTCTTGGAATGAAAGCTAGTGCAAGTGATCTCCCTCACCTTCTCTGGGAACAAATCATCGAGAACTACATGGACCATAGCCTTATATCGCTATCCTCCTTCACAGGAAATAACCAGTCTCTCTCAAACCATATATCACCAAATCTAAGTTATCACCCTTACAAAATTTATTGAAAACTAATTGAACCATCTAAGCTACCTTACTTGCATACTATGACCGATTCTAAAACTAAACCTTGAGTACTCCCTATCGGAAGGAGGGAATCATACCAAGTATCCAACACTATAGCCTTCGAACTAAGCCATGCCACTATCTAATGCTTCTCGTATCATCAATAATTAGATCCATTATCCATGAACAAATGGTCTTGCAAGTGACTTCAACCAAAACAATAACTCAACAAAAGCCAATTTTTTTTAATAAGGTGAATTGAACTATCTCACATGCCTTATCAACCTTAACATCTAAGTGGCTCTAAGGGTGGATTGCCTCATACCAATACATATAAACTAAATGAGTGTGTTCCATCCCAAGTGATTATAGATCATGATATTTTTTTATTTATCAAGTTATAGCGAGTGTGTAAATGAAGCGATGAATGGAAGAATGCTTTTAGAGGGTGAGTGGAAGTGAGTGATGGGAAGAAGGATACTTAGCATAGAAGAGTGAGTAGTGATGGGAATAATGCTTTTAGAGGGTGAATGGAAGTGAGTGATGGGAAGAAGGATACTTAGCATAGAAGAGTGAGTAGTGATAGGAAGAATGATTAACAAGTGAGAGTCAACATTTCTTTACCATTGGTTGATTTTATATATCTTTTCGTATTTTTTTAGAATTTATACTTGTTTCTTTTTGCTCTGAAAAAAATATCTTGATTTTACATGTGAAGTAAGTTTGTAAAAGTATTTATAATGAAATCTATATTAACTAATTTTATTGTAAGTATCTATTATAATTTTATTAATTCTATTGAAAGTATTTATTATAAAAATATGTGAATTTAGTTAATTCTATTATAAAATTATAAGTATTTATTATAAAATTTAAAATATTATAAAATTAAAAAAAAACTATAAAGTAGATGAAAACATAAAAAGTATCTTGATTTTGCATGTGAGGTAAGTTTGCAAAAGTATTTATAATGGAATTTATATTAACCAATTTTATTACAAGTATCTGTTATAAACTTATTAATTATATTGTAAGTATTTATTATAAAATTATGAAAATTTAGTTAATTCTATTATAAAATTATAAGTATCTATTATAAAATTTAAAAAACTATCAAGTAAATGAAAACATAGAGAAAAGGTACATAAAATGGAATCTATACTTTTTGATTTTTTTATTGATAATATTTATCAACATAAAGAAACTATGTATTTTCCAATGAAAGCTTTTTATTATGGTGAATATTAACCACTATGCAATTTTTGATGACTTCTATAAAAACATAAATGAAAACATAGAGAAAAGGTACATAAAATGGAATCTATACTTTTTGATTTTTTTATTGATAATATTTATCAACATAAAAAAACTATGTATTTTCCAATGAAAGCTTTTTATTATGGTGAATATTAACCACTATGCAATTTTTGATGACTTCTTTGTAAAATATCAATATTAGAGTCCATTTTAACAAAGGTACCGCTAAAGACTCCATAAATTGAATATTTTATAAATGTTATTAATAATTATCTTAAATTAAATCATTTAATATAGATTTTTTGAAAAAATCTTAGTAATATTTCTCCATAATTTTTGATAAAAATATAACCCAATACATACTTCTTACCGTGCCTTATTCCACCATAAATGAAGGGAGGAAGGTAAGTGTGAGTGACTTAGTTGAGGGCCTTATTCCATCATAAATGAAAGGAGGAAAGTAAGTGTGAGTGAGTTAGTTGAAAATGGGATGATACACTTAGAAGATGGGAGGGAAAGCAAGGAAGAGATATGCCTTCTTAGACACTTTCCTTGCCATGACTACTCCACCCATTATAAGTGGGGAAGGAGGCACCATGCCTTACTCTCGAGGGAGAGTGACTTATTCCAACCAACAAGCAAGAAGATGCATGCCAACTTTACTTATTCCAGCATGATGAGTGGGAGAGCAGGCAAGCAATAGTGCCTTATTCCACCCATTTCCTTCCTTACTCCATGACTTATTCACTTCATGGGGTAGAGTGCCCTTATTATTTTTGGGAGGGAGGCATGGAAAGCAAGAGAAGATAGGGAGTCGTGGCCCGCCAAAAGTTAGTAGTAAGTCTGAGCTAAGCAAGTCAGTGGAAGTGGTAGGTTGGGAGTGTGAGTTTGGGAAGTTAGTCAGTGTGGGTAGGTAAGTGTGAACGAGTCGACGGTGTGAGAGTGGACGGAGTGCTTGCATAATCCTGTCTGAACTTATCCGGTCTGTCAGAAAGAACTACCCCTTTTCCTGCGACAGTGCTTGGCGTAATCCTGCTTCTTCTTATCTATGGCGTATCCTTCCACAACTCTTTGGCGGAAGATGCTTTTACATGGCGGGTAGGTCAGTGTGAGTGCTGGTTCGGTTCTAACTATTTTCATATCAATCAGTATTTCATTTCAATCTCAATAATTATTTCTACTCCATCACTCAATTCCATTCAATGAGTGGGGGAGGGGGAGCGCCTGATTCCTGACTTATTCAACCCGACTGCTATGCCTTATTCCAGCAAGCAAGCATAGGTAAGCATGGCCCGCCATAGATGCATTCTTTAGAGTGACGGCCATGCATTCATGAGAGGGACGGCATGGCAAGCCAGAGATGCATTCATTCATACCATCCATCCTTACATATGTAACTTGGACAACTATTTGTTATTAATTCCTTAATTCCTATAGCATATATATCCCAGTTAATGTTATCAGAGTCAGAGCATTACGTAGTTAGATTAGCTGTTGATAGTTGAGCAAATAGCATAGCTACGATGTGGAATACTAGTTAGGAAGGGTAGTTCAAGTAGCATTGGCAGTATTGGTTGATCATTGGTATTGGTCAATCCGTTAGTGTGAATCAGTGGCAGCGCTAGGTAAGCTAGCCGGGGATAGATTATTGAGCGATGGAAGGTCTATTGCTAGGCAGTTCACATTGCTACCTTTCTCTTTCCATTGCTTGGCACTAGGTGCGATTGGACGGTTATTCAGCGATATGAGGTAGTGTACGAAAGCATTAGTGGACGGTGAGATAGCAGGAGAAGGGACCAACAATAACTAGTCTATTGGGTAGTATTTAATGCTGCTGCAATTGGTATATACATTATCGGATATATTTTGACATATATATTAAGGTGATTCAATGGTGTATATACCAGTCGTCGCAGTATGGCTAGTTCAACGAGGATGGGATAGCTAGCTATATAAGTATAGCTTAGTCTAAACATTTTATTTTTTGAGTTTTTATGGGCATATTTTTTGATCAATTTTTATTGAAATCCGACCAAAAATTATTGGAACTCTAAATTCGAGTGATTGAGTATGTATAATTCGAGTGCCCTGAAGGTTTTTTCAGGGTGCTAAATCCATTTATACATTAAAAAAATGCAATTTAAACAATAAAAAATGATGATTTCATTAAGATCGATTTTTCCTTATTCTGATGAAAAACTTCAAAAAGTGAAATGTTTAGATAATGCCTAGAAGTATTGATGTTGAAGTATTGATGTTGATAGAATAAGTAAAGGGTGAAATTGTTTGGATTTATGGTTTAGTGAATCAGGTAGAATATGTTAATCGGTCAAGAGAGGTAGGCTTATCACCCTACTATTGCTTTACAGCTTTTACGGGACTTATCACCCTACCTTGCCTCAAGTCAAATATTTTCCAAGAGTCGTAGTCCTACAAGGCAAAGATTCAGGCTTCTTTCCTACCTAACGCCCACTTAAAGGAGATTCGTCGTATATCGAGTCATTGCATAAATCAATTTCGTTTCTCTATTTTCCCCAATACATTATTTATGAGGTTACACAGAACGATCTGTGGTGACCTTCCTTCTCATTGTTCGTTATAAGGGAGGTACAACCAGCGTTGTTTTAATGCCAGCCTACGGAACAAAAAAGGATAGGCAAGCCAACCTGTTACGGTTAACAATAAGCCCTATACAATGCACTATGCTATGCAGTGAGTCGCTCCCTTTTTCATCTTTTATGGTGAATAATGTGTAACGAACTGATGAGATGGAAATGGAAATGAAAATAAAAAAGACAATGAGCCAATAATTAGCTCATGGTACTTCACCCATTTCTATGGAGTTATGTTTTCTCTCCGGATGGATGGCGGGTGAATGATTTCTATCTTTAGCGGTTTGATTCGATGAAACTTATTTATTTCAATATTTAAGGGGTTTATTGACTGGTTTTACAAGTTCGAATGAGACTTGTTCTACTTGTTTCTTCCCCTGAAAAAAGAGTTGGGAAAGGTACTATGCCAATTAGAAAACAAGGAACTATTGTGCGGATAAGAAAGGCCAAGGAGATGTTGCTAGTTTCACTTTTTATACTCCCGAGCGAGCCCGTAAAGTAGATAGTGATCCACGTTCCTATACTATAGGGATGTCCTGAAGACCTTACTCAAGGCTTGACTGACCAGTCCCAGAGAGTTAGAATGTAGTGGTGATTTCATCCAAAGAATCATCATACAGATTGGTGCGAAGGACGTTTTCAAGAAGGCCAATTTATGAGGGGAAGCAGAAGCGTATGTTTTACTTCAAAACGGGGTCTTTTTTATTTGGTTTATTTACAACATTGAGAAAAAGGGGGTGAAACCTACCTATAGAAGGAGGTATTAAAGGTAGAATATAGTAGAATAAAAAGGCATTGTCTATCTCTTCTATTTTTTTGTCTTTTTCGTCGGAATCCGATGACATAAATCTGCATAAAATCACAATTTTCTATTGTAGAAATTTTAGACTACGGCGAATAAAAATGCAATGAAGGAGATAAAAAGTCGTTGAAGTGCCTGTAATCCATGTGAGGCACCTGCGATCTCGGTAGCAATGCTCTGCATGTCGCTGTGGGAGTGCAAATGAAATGTATTGTGAAATAATCTCTCGCTGGGTTGTTGTTATAGCAAATTTTGCCTCACTCCATGCATCTTGCTTGGATGGCCTTCCATTTCCCTCTGCAGACTTGAAGTCCCCTTTTTGTTCACTCCAAAGTTAAAAATACATATTTTTGTACACAGACGTGCCCTACTAGTTAGACAACTAGCGTATACGCAGGTTGCTCCACTACAACCCATATACATCGGGTTTGGTGCTCAAAAATTAAAAAATATGTCGGGTTTCCATGCCATGTCACTTGATCCATGATCCTGGACCTTCCATATACTGGAAACGCTCTGACTCGACCCTTCAATTCCATTTGGAGGCTATAAATTGAGCCATATCCAAGCCTTGGACAATCAACAATTTTACATYGAGAGCAAAAATACTCTGGAGAAATTTCACTTCATATTGACTCTGCATCCCTATGTCCTTGAAAGTCTGAACTTCTTGTGTTCAACCCCCAAGCTCTTCCTACTTTGATGGAGAACCTCATTGACTCCTACATATGAGCTTGCCTTTGTGGAGGATTGAAGTGGTGGAGGCCCAACTGGAGGGACTTATTTTCTCAGTTCCGATATGTGTCGTTACAGAAGTTTGTCACCTATGTACTTATGTTGATTACATTAATAGAAATACTCTTTTCTTGTCTAATTGTTATCTTGTAAGTATTTAAATTACTTTCCATGGGCGTATTTTTCATGTATGTTAATGGATTATGCTGATTTATATGCTAACATTATATATCAATACCACATGATTGCATATCTTGGTTGTTGAAGACAAGTTGTAGGTGTAAAGCTTTGGGTCACGTGCTCAATGATGATCTTCTTCGGGTGTCTAGACGAGGTAGGATTCTAGCCTTTTTGTGTTAGCATTTCATTTGTACAACATACTTGAGATTAAAGTTGATTTTGGGTGTCGTTCTGTCTATTGTGGTTTTCCCCTAGCCATAGAGAGATTTTCCTCATAGCAGAATTGACAACTCCACTGGAGAGATCTCATTTTTTGGGGTATTGAGTGTTTTTCTCCTTGATTTGCTCTGTCACCTATTGCTTGACAACATGTATTTTTCCTTGCACATGAATTTCTGGGCTTAACCCTTGCCCTATTAGTGTCTTTTCTTGGCATACATAGGTTTCCCTTAACAACCACATATATACGCAAGTTGTCTGTCTTTAGGGCATGTATATACGCTTCTGGTCTCTGAACAGTCGGGTACATAATCTCTCAAGTCTTTTTGGTTGAGTTTGGTGTTTACTGGGTGAGTTTTACTAGTTGCCGAGTCTTCTTGGGTCCCTATTCTAACTATTAAGTGCCTCTAGAGTGATATAAAGCCTTTTTATTGTTGATTTTTTTGGGCGAACTCCTTTCTTGTCATCTTTCTCATTTGTTGTCCTTTCTTATTGGTCTGGGTAGTTACTTCTTGGTAGCCTTCTTGGCTTGTCTCTTTTTTCTTGTAGTAGGGCTTGCCTGTGAGGTTGTTCTTCAGTCCTTGCATTTTCTTTTCATTATATCGAAAATACAAAAATATTTTCTTACTTGCATTTTACTTATGGCATTTTCACTTTTGGTTACTTTGCATTGATTTTAACACATTTGGAAAGATTGCACTTCATTGAACTTGTAGAGATTGCATTACATACCATCTCTTTGAAATTCAAGACTAGTACTTAACAATGTTTTTATATTTGCTTCTCTTTTATATGCTAAGTCGTAATACCATCATTTTCATGATCACACCTATTGAGTAAGCATAAACCATTAAAATTAACATTGAATAATTAAAATTGATTAGAAACGATTTTATTTTTCCAGGGTACACAAACAAGTATAGGACCTATGGCCTTGGAATAAGATTTTGTGAGTAAACTTCTCCAAGGCTATAAAACTAAACGCATGTATCTGCCATGGAGTGGTGAAACCTATTGTATAATTGGTGTCCTCAGAAGGCTCATCTCACATCGAAGTTAAGCACGAGCTCGCACGAAGTTGGTTGCATAGATAACCCTTTAATACCTTTCTAGTGTTAGAGATATTTTTGGGGTTCTATTCGTATTTGGGGGTCTTGCTAGTGCCTTTACCTCCATGAGAGGAGGTGCTTTCGATATTTTGGGCTTTGTTACCCTGCCCATACAGTGGACCAGACTTGCGACTGCTAGCCTGAGCATTGGTTATATCATGGTGACTTTAGTTGCTTGACATAGGTAGCCACATAGGTTACTTGCAGAGGTTATTCTACAGGTACCCCGAGTCAGATAAGGGTCGGAGAACACACAAAATTTATGGAGGATTTCATCTTCGGAGGGGTCTGATCGACTGCGCTGTGAAGCATACGAGGGTCCTTATAATTGATTATGGCACCTCCACTCTATTTTTGCGGAGTCTCAGGCCCACCTTGGGCAAGACATACCTACTTTGTTTTGGGAGGTCCCTTTCAACCATTATATCTTGTTTGTGTGCATTGGCCTTTTGGTTTATTTAGGAGTGTGCTCTCTAATTATTAGTTGGCCTTAGGATTTTGTATTATATCTCAAGTTCCAAGTCATCGTGGAACAAGACCAACCTCCTCACCGGTCTCTTCATCTTTTGAAGTTACCACCACATCTTGATAATTTACCGAAGCCTCCTTCTAAAAGGTGTAGAGTTAATAAACGTGGTTCATATATCTCCACCTCCCAGGCTCGTGATCATCCTACCATGAGTACTGAGTCAGATATGAACGTCTCGGGAATCCCTTTGACTCCCCTATCCTATGTGATTAGTGGGGTCCCCTCAAATCCCTTATCCTCAGCAGTGTGGATGCCGAAAGATCCCTCCTCTAGTGCTACCCAACCCATGAGCTCTGCTCGGACCATGGGAACGAACCCTTTTGTATTTCCATACGATATGCAGAATCATGATTCTCAGTCAATACCTTCGGCCTTGTTATCCCCTAGCCTAGGCATAACTAAGGAGATCATGTCTCGAGGCCCATAGGTCATAGACATGGAGTACCAAGAGATAGACAACTTGAGCATGGCCATGGAGGGACCCTCTTTTCTTCAGTGCAGTCCACTTATCACTAGCAATAGTATCCATCCCACCAGCCTGGTCTTGAAGTAATGGTGGGTCTTGTTCCATGAGGTAATGAGTCCAGGCACCATGGTATGTATCACTCTCATTTTTGAAGCACTTGAATATGTTGTATTGAATCCTTCTTCATTTCATGATGTTTTCTTGGAAATTATGCTCTTTTCCTTGTTTATACCTGGAATGGTAACATGGTGCCCTAGTAAGTTGGTTTCCCTTAGGATGGGTTGATACAGGGTGGGTCTATGAAAAGTCATCATTCGTTCCCTCCATACTAACCACATTCCATCTTTATTCCTTCCATCTCTCTTATCCTTATTTGGGCATTGGGATTGGCTACGCTAGGCAGGGTTGTACCTTACCTTGTGGGAAGAAGGGGCTAAAGGCCGAGAGGGTAAAAGTAGCTGGCAAGAGTTAATATATAATGTTGAAACCTTTGATATGATTCATCCAGGGATCCTCGAGAAAGCAGTGAAAAACTTCTCAGTAAAAAAAGGGAACCCATAAGATACATAAACACTCAAGGTACTAGTTGATGGATAGGAGGTCTCATCACGAGCCAAACTATTATGACCATGGGCATGTAGCGGTATGACACTACCACCGATCTGGCCATCAAACCAGGGTAGTGGCTCTTGGTGGCATAGCCAAGAGAAAGGGGGTCTCATCATGAGCCAATCTTCTCATTTCAGTGAAGTATTTGTGGATAAGGCTGTCACCTCTGGTCATCAAGCAATGGCCCTCAACTTTTCCCTTAAAAGAAAAAGATAAAAAGAAATAAAGCTAAGAATAAAAGGCAATGAATGGGCTAGGAAACAATTGCATTTATGACAAGGTGCAACTCGCCCTCTACAAAGACACCCACCAGTAAGACTTTACATTTCCATGTTATTACATACACCCCATTCCCAAATACTTACCCTATGCCACCTCATACACTTACATGACTTTGATTAGATGCCACCTGGGAAACACCCCAAACTTAAGAGAGGTTAGCCCAATAGGACACCCTGAGACCTTCTCAAAACCTAACTTGTCAAATTTCATAACATCTTTGAGCATTTGTCTAGGTTAAGGGGGGTTTGATGCGCATGTTTGGGTAATTTAATTATTGGATGTGATTTACATGCTATGATCCCTGTGACTTATGAACCCCTGGAGGGCGTACTTGTTGTTTCTGCAGGGCCTTGCTCGGTGGACAAGTACACATGAGGGAATTATTAGCTGAGACCTTCATGGGGGATTAAATCCCACAGATGGATGTTGTAACCCTAACCAGGGGTAAGAAGAAATTGAAGATTTGCACCAGGAAAAAGAAGGATGTTTCCTTTGGAGGAACCTTGACATACCTAGACCCAGGCGGATCTTGCTCCTCCACATGGATGTTGGCCCTGGACGTCACCATCATGATCCTAGACATCATCCAAATCTAGGGTTTTCATTTTGGAGGCATTTATGAGCCCGATGGCATGTGTGGGCATCATCTGGGGCTTCTAGAGGCCAAGCACCCTACATTTTAGGCTCAACGTTCCATCTTTAGGCATCAACGTCACCCTAAAAGGGCATGATGTCACCCTTGGAGGTGTCTTTAGATGCTAATTAATTTTTATTATGCCAAAATTGAATTTTATTGTAAATTTTCCAAGTCGACCTTATTCTTGACCTAAAATTAATTAAAGGTCAAAGTTTTGTATAAATAAGCATAAAGTACATTCATTTTTATCATCACAACTTCTCATACAAGAGAAGACTTCTGAAATTTTCTCCCTAGTGAGGGTTATTTCCTAAAATTGTGAGGCACACTCTTGTATAAGGCTATTGTTTGCAACTTGGATCAATCTTGGAAGTTTTTATGGAGATCTTGCATGGTATTTTCATGATTATTCTTGGTGCAAGTAAAATCTGCATTTTTTGTCATCTATTGAATGGTTTGTGTATGGTTTTATTTGCTCATACAAGATTATGAAATTGCATGGTATACATAATGCTTGAAGTAAGGAACTTAAATTGCTACTTTCTTACTTTCTATTTGCCAGGATTTTCATTGAATTGATCCAGTGACCAGTGAAACCCTAGAGCCCTAAATTGCTATCACTCTAAGGATTTTTACTTAGTTATCTTTGCATAAGTTTTACTCCATAAGAAGCCTAAGGATAGCAAGGTGTTAGTGCCTAGAATTGTCTACACCCTAGCATATTGTCTCTTGAGGTCAATGCATAGGGGGACTTAAGTTACTACTTCTCCTATGCATTTTCCCTCTTAGAATTTTGTGCATTATCAAATTGATTTGCAGCCTTAGAAGAAGTTGTCCACTTTGACTCCATAATCCCTAGAAGGCACTAGTTCTTTCCTCTCTCTTGTTTAAGGATTGATTAAACACTCAAACACTCTTCTCCTAAGATTTTACTAACAATCTATCTCTAACCCTAGTTTAGCCTAGATCACTAACTTATTTGTTGTTGTTATAAATGTTTTCTACAACCATCTAATTGCAACAAATTTTCTGCATACTCAACATTAATTGCTAGCTAACCATTTCAGAAATTGCTTATGACAAGTTATTATCATACTACTTAGTCAATGCTATCTTTTCATTGACTTTTCAAGATTTTCTGAGGAGTATTTGTTGCATCTATTACATTTGATCAATTGTTGTTGTAAACTTATTATCTGCTGCAATTTTATATCAGCTAGCACTTATTTTCACTATTCATTTTTTATTGAGGTGTTATTATCATATTTGTACTTGGAATTATTGTATATGCATGCTATATTGTCTTATTCCGGG
>JASDQU010436059.1:43916-54898 GCA_032191745.1 Picea mariana
TCAATTTATGCCATGACCGATATCTTAGTGGATTGGAAGGGACGCCTCTTGGTGGAATATTCAAAGAACAAATTTTCTTTCGAAGTGATGGATGGACAGGTACAAGATGACAATTTCATAATTGTGGATGATATCATTTACTACAAGGGCCGAATTTTCTTGGTTCCCGAATCAACGCTCAAGACAAAGGTGTTACAAGTATGCCATGATTCACCAGTAGTAGGGAATCAAGGATTCATCAAGACATACAGACAGGTCTGAGAGAGGTTTTCTTGGAAGGGTTTGAAAGAATATGTAATGAGCCACATCAAGGAGTGCAACACTTGCAAGGCCAACAAAGATGAACACACTCATGCAACATGATTACTACAACCACTTCACATTCCAGAGCACAAATGGGAAAGCATATCTATGGATTTCATCATAGGGTTTCCCAAGGCTCAGGGAAAAGACTGCATTTCTATGGTAGTGGACATGTTGACAAAGTTTGCACACTTTTTTTCCATTGCCACAGATTTTAGTGCAACACAGGTTGCAGACCTATTCTTCAAGGAAGTTTTCAGATTGCATGGTTTGACCAAAACCATAGTGAGTGACAGGGATAGCAGGTTCTTGAGCACATTCTGGCAGGATCTCTTTAGGTTAGTAGGTATGGCCCTAACACCTAGTACCAATTATCACCCTCAGACGGATGGACAGAAAGAGATATTCAACAAATTGGTTGAAGGCTACCTCCGGAATTATGTGGCAGGGCAACAAAAAGCATGGGTTAAATGGCTTCACTTGGGGGAATACTGTTACAACACCACTCATCATATGTCCATTGGTATGCCACCATTTAGGGCCTTATACATCTATGACCCTCTATCATTTGTAGAGATTTCCTTTGGTGACAACATGGCTCCCATGGTTCAGGACTGGTTTCAGCAGAGTCAGGACATACTCAGGGAATTGAAGGACCACCTACAAAGGGAACATAATCAACCAAAGGTACAGGATGAAAAACACAAGGTTGAGCGCACCTTTGAGGTCTATGACTTGGTTTATTTGAGGCTTCAACTGTACATGCAGGCATCCATTAAGAGAAGTGGCACATAGAAGCTCCAACCTCATTTTTTCAGTCCATACAGAGTCAACAGAAGGGTAGGGGTCGTGGCATATGAGTTGGATCTACCACAGGGCAACAAAATACACAATGTCTTCCATGTTTTGTGTTTGAAGAAGGCCATCAACAAGAATATCACTCCTATCGAGGAATTGCCACCTATGGAAGAAGAAGGACAGTTGGTTCTGATACCAGAGGATATACTTGAAGTTAGGGAGAATAATTCGAGGAAAAGAAGCATCAGAGAGTATCTGGTTAAGTGGAAGAACCTACCCATGGAGGATGCCACTTGGGAAGGGGAATAGTTGATCCAGGAGACAAGTCCAAAATTTCTTGTGGGCAAGAAATTTCTAGCAGGGGAGACTGTAATGTCCCCCACCTCTTGATGAAGAGGTCTTGAGAGACTCAGTAGTCTATCTATCCCCACTAGAATATAGTCCCAGGCATATTGGGGACAAAGTCAACCGGAAGACATAACATTCTATTATTAAGTTGACTTTGTGTGGAAAATGATAACTCAATGAAATAAAAGAAAAGGTGAGTTAAAGTTAAGAGTTAACCCTAGGGGTTAACTAACTCAAAAAATGAATAGACTGGAGCTATAAAGGAAAGGGCAGGGTGCACTTCTAAGGAATTCTGGATTATTATCTTATTTTTACATTGGAGCTCTTGAGCACAAGCAATTTTGAGGGTTTTGAGTCTAAAACCCTAGAGATCAACTCGGTGGTGAAAGATCCCACCTTTCTTGATCCAGGCTTGGTACTGGAGGTGAAATAATTCTCCCACACCATTCTACAGTGTTGTAGGGGTTTGATCTACAGTCCGAATTCAGGCTAGTGTGCAACCTAGGGGGTTTCTAGCTAGGGGGGCGCACCACCTTGAGGAGATTGATTTGATTTGAAGGAAGAATAAGGCTTCTTGGAAAAGGAGAACTTGGGTTTTCTTTGCAGGGTCCCTGACATCATTCTTGTTCTATTCCAGAGGAGATTATCCTGACAGTTTATTTCCTGGATCTCGGCATGAATTGGAGGAGAGAGGGGCACATTGCAGAAAGAGGTTATCATTGTTTATTGGCCCAGATCTTCATATATTGTCTTGAGATTTCATCATATTGTTAGCATTGGCCTGATCTACAATCTAGGAGATTTTTGAGGTATTTGGAGGATCCTAGAAGGGAGAACGAAATCTCCTTGATTCAGTCAAACCAGGAGGGTGCAATCCAGTAGAGGGTTTTCTCAGTTGGAGGAGCAAAACTTCTCAGTTCAGCTTGAAAATTGGCCCGGTGGATTCTACTAGTTTGATCTATATTCCGGGAGAGTTTAGAGGGTTTTGGAGCTCAGAGAGAGGAGGGAAGAAACTTGAGGGGTCTTCAGCATCAAGAGCAGGGTGCAACTCAGCCAGTTGGAGGAGTTCTGCAGTGTATTGACAGGGTTCTCTTATCTTCAGTCTTATCTTGCATGCTGATAGCCCTTGGAGGCTTGGATCTCTTCTCAGACAACCTTTGGGAGGCTCTTATCTTTGTATCGACATGCAACCCATTTTGATATTATTGGGGTTTTCTTCCACATCTACACATCTTTTGTGTAAGGGATCTCAATACTATCTAATAAAGGTCAGATCTGACATTATTGGTTCTCTACTGGTGTTCTTTTTATATCTTGTCTTGTTTATGATTATATGCTTTAGATATATTGCTCAATCAACATTAATTAAACCCATAATGCGCATATCCATGAGTAAACTTGCAAAAACATAAACAAACATAGCAAACAATAAACAATTAGTGTTTTGAGATTTTTTTTTTGGCTTGGGAACATTATAGTGGTATCGGAGCGTTGATCCTCCCATCTTGTGGGGATTAGCGCATGCAGAATTTCAATGGCATTTACATGGGCAGACGTAGGAAATAGACAGGTGAGATAGAGGTAGAAATGGAGGGGATAGGTGAGGACAATGAGCCATAGATCTAGCAAGTTTCATCAAGGAGTTCCAACACTACATAAATATGACACAGAGTACCCTTGTAAATCATCTACAGAAAATCCAGGAAGCAGTGCGCAGGGGACAGGTGGAAATGACAGAGACTCTGGAAAGAGTGAATGCCAGCCAGGAGAGATTAGCACAACTCCTGATGCAGATGACTCATGTAGGGAAGGCTCTGAAGGTTTATGCAAACAAAGAAGCTATTGGATCTCATGGAGGGACGATACCTAAACAAGAGCATAGCCCTTGTTATCACATTGAGGGACAAAGCTATGGAGGTGTTGCACCTTAGGGGAAAACAAACAGTAGGATCACCCCTAGGCCCTATCTACCTACATTCTTGGATAATCAGCCACAATGCAACTATGAGGATGATATTGAGGACTATTTTTAGTAGTATGCTAGGGAGTATCATGCCTTAAGTGTAGGGTTCTAGAGGCAAGTCACACTGGACCAGTATTGTGGAATCAAGTTTTGGGGTGAGCCTAAACAGTATCAGAGGCCCAACTATGAATTGGAGCGCAGGGCAGGAAAGATATAAATTCCTTATTTTAATGGATCCTCTAAGGTGAATGCAGAAGCATGGGTACAGAAGCTGGATACCTACCTACATCTTAACCCCATGAGGGAGATGGATGCCATCAAATTTTCCACCATGTACTTGGAGGGAAAGGATCATGATTTGTGGTAGCACGGGTTGACCACACTGGGTCACAATCATATTACGTCCTATATAGAGTTCACACAGAGGCTCATGGACAGGTTTGACCATGGGGACCCACAACTACCTTTTAGGGAGCTCACACAACTTAGACATACAGGATGATCAAAGGTTTAAATAGAATATTTCTAGAGACTAGAAGTAATGGTACATGATGTGTCTCAAGCGAGATTTATGATGCTCTTCAAAGAAGGGTTGATGGATCCCTTGAGGGGTTGGGTCAAGGATTTTAAGTGTACCAACTTGCATGGTGCCATTTGGAAGACCAAGGACTTAGGGTCAGCAACAAAGATGAGATTCACCCCTAGACCTCCTAATCAAGGAGGTAGAGACCAAAGACCTCCTATGAACCAAGGAGGGAGAGACCCAAGGGGGTTTGACCGAGGAAGGGGTAGGATGGATGATCCCACTATGAGGGAATTGAGGAGAAAAAAGTTGTGCTTCACCTGTAAGGAACCATGGGACCCAACACACAAATGCATGGGTAAGGGAAAATCCCACTACATTGAGGTGATTTTAGATGATGAGGAGGAATAATATTTCGGTCACCAATAGAACATGGAGGCAGAAAACCCAGGATATGAATAATGGGAAGATGCAAGTCACAACCTTACAACAGATGAGATGGTGACACTTGCATCCATCAACGGGGTACCTAAATTCAACACTTTCAGGATGAGACAGGTACTACAAAGGCAAAAGGTCTCAATTCTCATTGATGGAGCTACCTCACACAACTTCATTGACTCAGTCCCACTGCAAAGAAGACATATACTGACAATTGAATTTGAGGGATTTTGTGTGGAGGTAGCAGGGGGGCACACCATGCCTTGTGATAGGTACATTTCGGGAATGAAACTTACTTTGGGAAGGCATTCTTTGGCACATGATTTCTATGTTATGGAACTTCCAGACACCAACATCATCCTTAGAGTACAATGGCTTAGTACATTGGGACCAATCACCACAAATTACAAAACCATGGAAATGTCTTTCACAGAAGAAAATGGGAAAAAAGTGGTTCTTAGGGGTATGACAGGCAACACACTGAGAGCGGTGAAAAAAAAACTCATGGAGGCCATCTTAAGGAGGGAAGACATCGTCTATACATCAGAATGTAAAATATCAGTCAGGGTAGACAAGAAGGGGTAAACACACTACTCACCAGAGATCAAGAAAATCATGGATATGCACAGCAAGGTCTTTGAGCCTACACCCCCAAGGGCATCACCATATATGGGGTTTGAGCATATCATAGAGTTGGAGGAGGTTGTGAAACCTATCATAACCACTCCCTACAAGCACCCCAATAAATATAAAGACGAAATTGAAAAGGAAATTAAGGAGTTGTTGGATATGGGCCACATCAGGCCAAGTTCCAGTCCCTTTGCATCTTCAGAAGTGTCGGTGAAAAATAATGATGAGACTATGCACATGTGTATTGACTACATGACTCTAAATAAGAAGATAATAAAAAATATATACCCCATCCCATAGATTGATGAGCTATTGGATGAGCTCCATGGGGCAGTGTATTTCACAAAGATTGACTTGCGCTACGGCTATCATCAAATAAAAATGAGGGAGCAAGATATCTCCAAGACTTATTTTCGGTGTCACTATGGACACTATGAGTTTTTGGTCATTCCTTTTGGGCTGACTAATGTGCCAACCACCTTCCAGTCATGCATGAATAATTTTTTCAACAAGCATATAAGGAAGTTCTTATTTGTCTTCTTTGATGATTTATTGATCNCCTTATTTGTCTTCTTTGATGATTTATTGATCTATAGCAAAACTTGGGAGGAGCACCTTCAACATGTGGAACATATTTTGGCTATCATGGAGGAGAAATATTTATATGCTAAGGAATCCAAATGTGAATTTTGGATGACAGAGGTCCTTTATCTAGGACACATCATTAGAGTGAAGGGGTTACAAGTATACCAAAAAACAATACAAGCTATACTTGATTGGCCCACACTTAGACCACTCATAGAGTTGAAGGGGTTTTTGGGGACCTGTTTCTATTATAGGAGGTTTGTCAAAGTTTTTTCTCAACTTTGCGCACCTTTGACTGATTTGACTAAAAAAGGGGCATTCAAGTGGAGCCCAAAAATATACTCCACCTTTGAAAAAATGAAGAAAGTGATGAGTACATGTCCAATATTGGCCCTACCATATTTCACACAACCCTTCACAGTAGAGTGTGATGCCTCAGGGGAAGGAATTGGAGCAATACTTATGTATAACATGCATTCTATTGTCTATGAAAGATGAAAATTGAGAGGTCTTGAGTTCCTCTACACCATATATGACAAAGAAATGCTAGTCATCATGCATGCATTGGCTAAGTTCAAGCAATATTTAGTTGGGGAAAAATTCGTTGCAAGGAAATATCACAACAGCCTCAAGTAATTCCTAGATCATAAGGACTTGAATGAAAGGCAACAAAAGTGGGTGAGCAAAATCCAGGCTTATGACTTTGACATAGAATTTGTCAATGGGAAAAATAACGTTCTAGAAGATGCCTTATCCAGAAGACCATCAGTTTATGCCATGACCGATATCTCAGTGTATTGGAAGGCCCACCTCTTGGTGGAATATTCAAAGAACAAATTTGCTTGTGAAGTGATGGATGGAAAGGTACAAGATGAAAATTTTAGAATCATGGATGATATCATTTACTACAAGGGATGAATTTTCTTGGTTCCTAAATCAACCTTTAAGGAAAAGGTGTTACAAGCATGCCATGATTCACCAATAGCAGGGAATCAAGGATTTATCAAGACATACAGACAGGTTTGGGAGAGGCTTTCTTGGAAGGGTTTGAAAGAATATGTGATGAGCCACATCAAGGAGTGAAACACTTTCTAGGCCAACAAAGATGAGCACACTCACTTAACATGATTAATACAACCACTTCCCATTCCAGAGCACAAATGGGAAAGCATATCTATGGATTTCATCACATGGTTGCGCAAGGCTCGAGGAAAAGACTGCATTTTCGTGGTAGTGGACAAGTTGACGAAGTTTGCACACATTTTTTCCATTGCCATAGATTTTAGTGCAACACAGGTTTCGGACATATTCTTCAGGGAAGTTCTCAGATTGCATGGTTTGCCCAAAACCATAGTGACTGACAGGGATAGTAGTTTCATGAGCACATTCTAGGAGGATCTCTTCAGGTTAGTAGGTACAAACCTAACACCTAGTACCATTGATCACCCTCAGATGGATGGCCAAACAGAGATAGTCAACAAATGGGTTGAAGGCTACCTCACGAATTATGTGGCAGGGCAACAGAAAGAATGGGTTAAATCGATTCACTTGGGGGAATACTGTTACAACACCACTCATCATATGTCCATTGGTATGCCACCATTTAGTGCCTGATACAAATATGACCCTCTCTCATTTGTAGATATTTCCTTTGGTGACAACATGGATCCCATGGTTCAGGACTGGATTCAGCAGAGTCAGGACATACTCAGAGAATTGAAGGACCACCTACAAAGGGAACGAAATCAACAGAAGGTACATGCATACAAACACAAGGTTGAGTTCACCTTTGAGGTCAGTGACTTGGTTTATTTGAGGTTTCAGCTGTATAGGCAGGCATCCATTAAGACAAGTGTCACAAATAAGCTCCAACCTCATTTCTTCGGTCCATACATAGTCAACAATAGGGTAGGGGATTTGGCATATGAGTTGGATCTACCATAGGGTATAAAAATACACAATGTGTTCCATGTTTCATTTTTGAAGAGGGCCATTGGCAAGCATAGCACTCGTATGGAGGAATTTCCACCTATGAATGAAGAAATATAGTTGGTACTGATACCGAAGGAGATACTTGAAGTCAGGGAGAAGAAGTTGAGGAAAGTAAGCTTAAGAGAGTATCTGGTTAAGTGGAAGAACCTACTCATGGAGGATGCCACTTGGGAAGGGGAACAATTGATCACGAGATAGGTCCAGAATTTCTTGTGGGCAAGCAATTTCTAGCAGGGGAGACTGTAATGTCGTCCACCTCTTGATGAATAGGTCTAGGGAGACTCAATAGTCTAGATATCCCCACTAGACTATAGTCTCAGGCATATTGGGGAAAAATTCAACCAGAAGACATAACATTCTATTATTAAGTTTACTTTGTGTGGAAAAGAATAACTCAATGAAAGAAAAGAAAAGCTGAGTTAAAGTTAAGAGTTAAACCTAGGGTTTAAGTAACTCAACAGATTAATAGACTGGAGCTATAAAGGAAAGGGCATGGTACACTCCTAAGGAATTCTATATTATTATCTTATTTTTGCATTGGATCTCTTGAGCACAAGTATTGTTTAGGGTTTTGAGTCTAAAACCCTAGAGATCAACTCAGTGGTGAAAGATCCCACCTTTCTTGATCCAGGATTGGTCCCAGAGGTTAAATAATCCTCCCACATCATTCTACAATGTTGCAGGGGTTTGATCTATAGGAATAATTCAGGCTAGTGCGCAACCTAGGGGGTTTCCAGCTAGGGGGGCGCAACACCTTGAGGAGATTGATTCAATCTGGAGGAAGGAGAAGGATTCTTGGCAAAGGAGCACCTGGATTCTCTTTGTAGGGGGCCTGAAATCATTCTTGGTCTATTCTAGAGGAGATTATCCTGACAGTTTATTTCTTGGATCTTAGCACAAATTGGAGGAGAGAGAGGCGCATTGAAAAAAGAGGTTATCATTTTTTATTGGCACCGATTTTCATATATTGTCTTGAGATTTAATCATCTTGTTAGAATTGGACCGATCTACAATCTGAGATATTTTGAAGGTATTTGGAGGCTCCTAGAAGGGAGAACAAAATCTCCTTGATTCAGTCAAACCACGAGGGCACAAACCAGTAGAGGGTTTGCTTAGTTGGAGGAGAAAAAGTTATCAGTTCAACTTGAAACTTTTCCTGGTGGATTCTACTAGCTTGATCTACATTCCAGGAGAGTTTGGAGGGTTTTGGAGCTCAGAGAGAGGAGGGCCAAAACTTGAGGGGTATTCAACATCCAGAGCAGGGTGCAACTCAACTAGTTGGAGGGGTTTTGTAGTGTATTGATGGGGTTCTGTTATCTTCAGTCTTACCTTGCATTATGATAGCCTTTGGAGGCTTGGATCTGTTCTCAAAAATACTTTGGGAGGATCTTATCTTTGTATTGCTTATTATTGTATCGATAGACAACCCATTTTGATATTATTGGGGTTTTCTTCCAGATCTGCAGATCTCTTGTGTAAGGGATCTCTCTATTATCTAAATAAAGGTCAGATATGACATTATTGGTTCTCCACTAGTGTTATTTGTATATCTTGTTTTGTTTATGATTATATGCTTCAGATATATTTTTCAATCAACATTAAGCAAACCCATAATGCACATCTCCATGAATAAACCTGCAAACACATAAACAAACATAGAAAACCAAAAAAATTAGTGTTCTGAGAGAAAAAATTTGGCTTGGGAACACTACAAAATCTATGGGTCTCGTGCTCAATGGTGGTCATCTTCGGATGTCCGGACGAGGTAGGATTCTAGCATTTTTGTGTTAGCATTTCATTTGTACAACATACTTGAGATTACAATTGATTTTGGGTGTTGTTCTGTCTCTTGTGGTTTTCCCGTAGCCATAGAGAGATTTTCCTCATAACAAAATTGGCGAATCCACTGGAGAGATCTCATTTTTGGGGTATTGAGTGTTTTTCTCCTTGATTTTATCTATGTTTACTTGAGTTTCCGTGTCACATGTTGCTTGAAAACCCACATTTTTCCTTGCATATGATTTTCTTGGCTTAACCCTTGCCCTAACAATGTCTTTTCTTGGCATATGTGGGTTTTCCCTTGACAACTGCGTATATACGCAAGTTGTCTATCTTTAGGGCACACATATACGCTTTTGGTCTCTGAACAGTTGCATACATAATCTCTTAAGTATTTTTGGATGAGTTTGGTGTTTACTGGGTGAGTTTTACTGGTTGTTGATTCTTCTTGGGTCCCTATTCTGTTTGTTAAGTTCTTATAGAGTGATAGGAAGCCTTTTTATTGTTGAATGTTTTGAGCGAACTCCTTTCTTGTCATCTTTCTCATTTGTTTTCCTTGCTTTCTAGTCTAGGTAGTTTCTTCTTGGTATCCTGCTTGGCTTGTCTCTTTTTTCTTGCAGTAGTGTCTGCCTGTGAGGTTGTTCTTCATTCCTTGCATTTTTTTTTCATTATATCGAAAATACAAAAATATTTGCTTACTTGCATTTTACTTATGACATTTTCACTTTTGGTTACTTTGCATTGATTTTGACACATTCGGAAAGATTGCACTTCATTGAACTTGTAGAGATTACATTGCATAACATCTCTTTGAAATTCAAGACTAGTACTTAGCAATGTTTTTATATTTGCTTCTTTTTTATATGCTAAGTCGTAATACCATCAGTTTCGCAATCGCACCTATTGAGTAAGCAGAAACCATTAAAATTAACGCTGAATAATTAAAATTGATTAGAAACAATTTTATTTTTTCAGGGTACACAAACAAGTATAGGACCTAGGGCCTTGGAATAGGATTTTGTGAGTAAACTTCTCCAAGGCTATAAAACTAAACGTATGTGTCTGCCATGGAGTGGTGAAACCCATTGTATAATTGGTTTCCTTAGGAGGCTCATCTCACACTGAATTTAAGCACGAGATCACACGAAGTTGGTTGCCGAGATAGCCCTTTAATACCTTCCTAGCGTCATAAATATTTCTAGGGTTCTATTCGTATTTGGGGGTCTTGCTAGTGCCTTTACCTCCGTGAGAGGAGGTGATTTCGGGATTTCGGGATTTGTTACCCTGCCCATATGGTGGACCAAAATTGAGACTGCTTGCCTGAGCATTGGTTATATCATGGTGACTTTGGTTTCTTAACACAGGTAGCCACATAGGTTAATTGTAGGGGTTATTCTACAGTTACCTCGAGTTAGATAAGGGTCAGACAACACACCGACTTTATGCAGGATTTCCTCTTTGGAGGGGTCTAATTGACTGTGTTGTGAATCATACGAGAGTCCTTATAACTGATTATGAAACCTCCACTCTATTGTTGCAGAGTCTTAGGCCCATCTTGGGCGAGACATACCTACTTTATTTTGGCAGGTCCCTTTCAACCATTATATCTTGTTTGCATGC
>JASDQU010436059.1:60601-80322 GCA_032191745.1 Picea mariana
GGCCTCGAGGACCTCTAACACTAGAAATGCGTCGAGTGGGAGTCAAAACCCCTCGGCACATGAAGGTGGCCATCTATGCGTCAATATGGTTAAGTATTATATTGATGTAGCTACTTGATCTCGTGATTACGGTTCTTCACAAAATTTTTAAGTTCTAGAGCCTCATCCTCCCCTAGAAACACCCTTACAGATCGATAAGTTGGAACCTCCACATCGTATTCTGAAAGGAGTACTAAAGTTCTCTTCCCACAATCCTAATTCCAGATCCGCCAAAAAATATTTGATTGTCGAAGATTTGGGCCAAACGCCATGCACGATGTCGGCTTTGGAGGTGCTCTAGATATGTCCTTCACAGAGGAACACCTTGTTATCTACGTTAGGAGCTCTATACCTATGTGGCTCAAAGGTTATCAAGTTTGATGTCATGGACGTTAAGTATCGTTTACCCTACCATGTGGCCTTTCAAATCCATGTGGAGTACAAAAAAATTACCATTAAATGTATTATAATTGATGAAGGTTCTTCGACATCCGTTGTTTTCCTAGCTTGTTGGAAATCCATTGGCTCTCCACCTCTGTCTCAATCCATGACCATGTTGACTGCATTTGATGGGAATTATTTCAGACCCCACAACATCCTTCTTAATGTCCTCATCTAGTTAGGTGGAAACATTGTGGAGGTCGAGGTGAAGGTGGTTGATGCACCTCTCGACTACAATACACTACTAGGGTGTAATTGGACTTATGCCATGAAAACCGTTGTGTCGTCAATTTTCCGAACTTTATGCTTTCCTCACGAAGGGAAGATAGTGACAATTGATCAGTTATCCTTTATGCACCCTGGTCCTAATGCATAGGTGGGACCTTCGGTCCCTGTTATTGATAATTCTTAGTAGGCAACTCAGAATGTTGGTGTTGGGATGCATTCCTCCTTGATCGACATTTTTGATTTCATGGCACCAATTCAACATATTAATTCCATTTCCAATGAGTATTTGTCATCAATGAGGTCTATTACTTTCCATACTTCATATTTCAATGACCCTTGGACCCTACCTTCCCTGACTATGTTGTATGAAGGTAAATCACACATTGGGATGGAAATGCCATTGTCAGCAGCAAAAGTTGCGTATCAGGCTATTCTGGAAGCTATTGCTAACCCAGATTCTTACTCCTCGCGAACAGATGAGGTGGATCCCGTTTTAGAGCCCATATGGGTTGCTCTATCATATTGTTCATATGGTTTCCTTGATGATAGTTTACCTTCGAATGAAGCCATATTAGAGGCCATGTTTGGTCCTGATAGGCCTTGGGACGATATGCATCATCAATACTATTTTCTCCCAGAGCTTGTTAGGATTGAACAATATGAATTTAGATCTACTCTGAGTGAGATGGTCGGTCATGCCATGGTTCCTTTAGATACGCATGGTATTTATGCCGAAAGAAACATAGCGAATATTTCTGCTACCATCGCGATCAACATATCTCGTACCCTTGGTAAATTTGAGAACATATATGTTGGTGCAGATTGTTTGCCTGGGGAAATTCAGATCTACATCGATCTCTTCAAAGAATTCCGAGATGTATTTTCTTGGTCATAAGAAGAGATGTCAGGGATCAACCCCAGCATTTTCAAGCATGAAATTAAAACTTATCTGAATGATAAACCTGTTCCATAATTTATTAGAGCTGTAAATCCTAGGAATTCCTCTGCTATTAAGGAAAAAGTAGAGAAGCTGCTCAATGCTGGTTTCATCTACCCGGTTCCCTTGACCAAATGGGTGTCCAACCTTGTTCCCGTAAATAAAAATCAAGGAACCATCCGTGTATGTATGGATTTTAGGGACCCGAACTAGGCCTATCCTAAAGATAACTTCCCCACTCCTTTTATTGACCAGATTCTCGACGAGTGTGTAGGAAGAAAAATCTTTTCCTTTATGGATGAATTTTCAGGTTATAGTCAAATTCAAATCAAACTCGAGGATCAACACAAGACGACGTTTATTTTTCCTTGGGGTACCTTTGCATACCAAAAAATTCCTTTCGGTCTTATAAAATATGGAGTGACCTTCCATTGTGCCATGGCCTTTTCATTTCACGATATTAAGCATATCGTCGAAGATTACCTAGATGATATCGCTGCTCACTCTCGCAAGAGGGTAGATCATTCAACTCACCTTCAAGTAGTATTTGAGAGATGTCACTATTATCGCATTCAGTTGAACCCTCACAAGTGCATCTTCTGCGTTAGGTCTGGTCATATTTTAGGATTCATAGTATCTGAGCATGGGATCATGGTAGATCCTGTTGTGTTGGTTTTGTCACTTGGGTGAGAAAAATAACAACACTTGCATTCGTAGTTGAGCTTGCTAGACAAGAATAAGTTCATGAGTGGGTTAAACAAGCCAAACACATGTAATAAATCAAGAAACAAACTAAAACAACTAAGAAATAAAAGTTAGAATGCATAAGAAACTTATAACCATAAACAATCAACCAATGAACAAGATAATGCCAACAATGGATAACTATATTAGTTGGCAAAACAACACCATAGAGAAAAATGAGGACTTATGAATCCCCTCTTCCTCCTTGGGAGGGCTCTTGAGTTCCCTAATGGATATCTCTTCTTACAATGGAAGAAAAATGGAAAATGATGAAGAAAATCAATGCCTATTCCCTCAAGAGGTGAGTGGAATGGCCTATTGCAATGATTCTTGAATAATCCAAGGAGAAAAGAGGATTCTCAAGGGAGAATTGAGGCAACATAACAATACTATGAAGATCTTGGTTTCTTAGTGCACCCATGGCTCTTATTTATATAGCATTTATTCAAGGAAAAATGTAATTGGTTCTTGGTGTGAACAAGGGGCCTTTTAGGGCACCCTTTGGTCCTTGACCAGCCCCCCATTCGGATTTCGCTCAGATATGGAGGTCAAATCAGGTTGGGGGCTGGTCCATAAGTGGTTGGGTGACCGACAAGAACCATAAATGCGTCGTTCATAGGAGTGTGTGGATTTTCTCATACACAGTCATTCATTTGGTGCATTGTGCACTCTGAGGGATTTGTTGGCCCGCACACTGTGCATGCGTTTCCTTTGGTGAATTTGTGCATGTCAATTTTTCCCAATTGTATAGTTTTTTCCTTTTGAAATGTATTTTAGTGTTGCAGGTGAACTAATTACTATTAGAATTGCTATATTTATGTAACCATTTGCATGCAATGTTGTGGATGAAATTTCAGTGATAACAGATGCCCCCTGATGTGTGAGGTTAGTAGCATACATATAGCCAAAATACATCAATGTTTCTTCTACTGAGAGTGCCATTGTAATGAAGAGTGATGAGAAGAAACACAAGAGAAATCCATCGGAGGGAGAGGGGAAACTGTGGGACCCAAACCTTTCTCTAGGGAGAAAAAATAAAATCTATATACAAATGAGGCAGGCATGCCCCATGCTCGTGTCATGTAACTAAAATGTAAGATGGTAACTGAAGATGTATGCTAGTGTAGATAACTGCAGCACCCTCTGGGGTGGTTGATAACGACATATGACAATTCTGAATAGTAAACATATTCTAAAGGGAGGCAAGGACGCCGATAAGAAGTTTCGATGACTCATAGGCCTTGATGGCCTAATGAATTCAGAGGTCTTTGGCTGGTATAAAACAACTGCAATAGTCGCATAGTAAGACCCACCATAACATGAGATTTTGTTGAAGTCGAATGTTATGGGGGTCAACAGAATCAACGAGCAATGATGATTCTCTCTGTGCCATCTGAGACTCCTCAGTATAAAGGTAATGAGAGTCAATATATTGTCACCCTTATGGAAACTGTGCTGATGTCAACAGAAAGGGAGGCATGACTCCAAGAAGCAAAGGGATTTGTGAAATCTACTGAGATGAGATCAGGAACTGGATGGTAACATAGACGAAGTTAAGATGTGGTGATACTCAAGAATTCCCTTGGTTGGGGAACGTTTGAAGGAAGATTGGCAACAACCGTAAAACTGTATCTAGTGTCAGGGGGATGACTAGATATGAGGTTAAACCGTGCCAGAGGATTGAGAAAGTGGACTAACTCAGAGATCAGGGGTACATCGATTTTGGGATACTCAGGGTTCGTGAACAATGTCGGAATGAAAAAGAGGAGAGTGGATGCCCCAACCAAGGGTGACATGGGTTGAATTTCTAGGAAAAAAGAAGGTCAGTAGGGGTGATGACAAAAAGCTAAGTAAATGATAGAAGCAAAGGATTCTTACAATTACCAAATAAATAAAGAATAATTTGGGATGAGTGTACAGATACAGAAATGAGTGCTCCAGTGCAAGATGGATTGGCCTGTTAGGGCGCAAGTTATGAAGAGAACTGGTGGAGGGTGGGGGCCCCATGGGTGGGTTTCTGTATGAGGTAAATGAATGGAGGGAAATCTGTAGATGGGCAAATTGATGGTGGATGAGATGGAGGGATAATGATGCTGTGAAGGTGCAGTCAAGAAAACCGAGATGAGACAATCTGGGAGCCCATTGGGAAAGATAGAAATATGATGAGAATAAGTATGTGGCTGTATTCTTAGAAGTGCATAAGACTATCGGGACTCCCATCCTTAGGGGATGAAATCAGCATAAGTGTCAAGTTTCCAAGGGGAACTATGAATGGGACAACTTATTTGGGGGAGAATGCTACTGGGTGACAGAACCAAAATGCAACATAGGTGATGATACTGTAAAGCCAGATGTAAGGACCCTAAAGGTAAACGTCAGAGGGTGTGACTGAGAGATGCAATTGATTTACAGAGGGAATAATTACATGCCAGTGTCAAACAAATACCTAAAGGGTCTATGTCGTTGTGATGACCATGTACTTGCACACATAAAAACCAAATACCCGACGTGAACAATATCTGATGATAAAGAATATATAACAGTTATTTGATAATTTTGAACACGAGCATGTGTACCTGAACGTGACGTGAGAAAAAGGCTCCTCCAGGGCCAATTTCAGATGATGACTCGAGGAATGTGGCTGTGTGGATGGCGAGACCAGGATCCTGTGACTGAGAACGAATCAAAAAAAGGAGGCTCGAGGCTCCTATAACTGAGTGTGGAAGTTTGGAAAAAGGGACTATATATGGCTCGTGGGCCCACAATGCCATGTCATTTGTACCTTTTTATATAATGATTTGATGAGAGAAGTTGGAGGATATTTGGCGTTTACGGGAGCTCAAGTTGGCTGATCTAGGAGTTGTGAGAGTCAGGTTAGTGGTCCCATCCTCCTGCATAGTGTGGATTTTGTAGAATTGAGTTAGGGGGTGTTCGCATGGTCATACAAGAGTAGGTTTAGGTGTGGGCCCACTAATGTGCAGGAGAAGGAAGAATACCTGCACTCAGCACAGGTATAATTCCATCTTCCACACATAATGTGTGACTGTTCTTGACACATCTGCGCATGGGGGAGTGAGGGAGGGAAATACAGGTGCGCATGGGATGCACACATGTTAAGTTGATAGATGTGCACTGTGCACAACTGTTTCTCAGATAACTACGCATCAGTGCGAAACTGTGTAGAGGATAGGTGCTCATGTCTGTGCACCTGTCGGGGTGATAGTTGCGCATTGATGCACAAATGTTTCTCAGACAACTTCAAATTAGTGTGCAACTGTGAAAAGAACATGTGCGCACCTGTATGGGTGAAATCCGCGCATTGGAGGCAAGGCTAAGGGTGTTTGAAATTTTGAATTTTTTGATGTTTTTGATGGATCTTGAGAGTTGATCAAGTGTTTTTGTGTTGATGCAGGTGACCATATTGTCATTGGAGAACACTATGCTATTCCATTGGAGAGAGCGAGATTGGGAGCGTCTTCGAGAGACAATGAGAGAGCAGCCAGGCGTTCAAAGACACTTGGCATCTTGTGGGTTGCTCAAGTTCTTCGACTGTCCCTTGATACAATAGAAGGAGTTCCTGTTGTAGTATCTTATAGCTATGTGGAGCAATGATCTATAGTTTTTCATCATTAGGGGACAACAACTGACATTCTCAGCTATGGAGGATGTATATTTTTTGACGGGGCTCCCATTCTGGGGGATGGCCCTTCCTGTTGACTCCCAACTACCAGTGGCTGAGAGATTGGTCGACTTGGTGCATCGCCACTGCTTGGGACTGAACCCAATGTTAGGTTCAATCATTCTTATTGAGGCAATTGATGATCTCTTGACTCAGTGCATCACCGCCATGGTAGTGAGGATCTACGGATCCTTGGCGACTTAACATATCACAAGAGGTTAGTTGACGAGTGGAGAGGGTCCTGGATGGGGACCATTTTACCTAGGGGCTGATGTTGCATGCCAGGATGATGGGGAATATTCATTGGTGTTAGACCATTGACTCCAGTGAATTTTATTTTGGGTTGATCTTGGTGGACTAGTTTTTGGAGAGGGTGCCCCTTTTACGCCCTAGGATTTTGTTGGTGCCTTCAAGGCCACGTGAGACGTGTCTGATGCGGTGGGCCCATGTGCTGGCACGACATGGGGGAGGAGAGGGTGGCCATTAAGTCATGGCCACTATGGAATGTGTGTGGATTCATATGCCATATGTAGTACTACAGTACCCACACGGTGGTATGGACTACCGACATGATCCTGACATGATGCTGCCTCCTGGGGAGGTTTGGGATTAGAGAGGTATGTTTGTGTATTTATGTTTTGTGATTTTGATAGCGTAGCATATGATTATGTATGTATGGATGTTGAATGTACCTTTGGTGTTGTGTTACATATGTGGGACCCCGAGGCCATGGAGCAGAGATGGTCGGGGAGCTGGCTTGCCAATGACCGGTGCAACCATTGCGAGTAGGACGGAGGCATATTCTAGATGATGCTAGTGCTAGACCAGCACATGACCTGAGGCCATGATAGAGGTGTAGACTAGATGACGCTAGTGTTGTACTAGAGAATGAGACGCAGGTAGAGGTCGAAGGGGGGATGGAGGACCTACGTCGACATTTCGAGGAGGTTCTATAGGGTGTTCCAAAGGGTATGTGGGTCCACATCCAGGATGAGAGGGTCCTGGAGAAATGTGTGGGCGTGCTGACGGAGTGGCAGACCTTGATCCTCCGAGAAGCTGTAGCGAGGGAAACGATGACTGGTCGAA
The DNA here is from genome assembly GCA_032191745.1 of Picea mariana. Taxonomy (NCBI): domain Eukaryota; kingdom Viridiplantae; phylum Streptophyta; class Pinopsida; order Pinales; family Pinaceae; genus Picea; species Picea mariana. The sequence continues at coordinate 67,756 of JASDQU010436059.1, forward strand.
TGCCCCTTGGACCTGGAGGACCCCCAACTGGTGGGGCACCTCTAGCTGACAGAGGACCTGGGGGGGAGCTCAGAGGGCACCATGAGTGCCGAGTTTTGTATTTGTATAGGCCTGTGAGCCCATTTTGTACAGGGTAGTTGATACCCATTTTGTATAGGGCAGGGGGTACCCATTTTGTACCTATAGGGGCGAGGGGACTCACTAGCCTATGGGCAATGTATTTTGTATATTATAAACATTTATGACATTATTGAGGATATATATATATATATATATGGACACATATCTTTGGCTCATTTATGTCTTGATGTGTTTATGTTTTTGATCATTTATGATGTTTAATCTATATGCTATGACAGATGTATGATGATTATGTATATGTGATGATGTTTTGATGTGATACATGCCAATCTAACACTAGGTTATCCATATTATCTGTTATTTGATTAAATTGTCTTGGAATATGTGTAAATGTGATTGAATCAAAGTTGCGAGATAAGAGTCTAACTTGCAGGTATTTGTGAAAGAGGCAAGGATCGCAGACATGATATACATTGTTGAGTTGCAGGACGACAAGCTGGGAATCTAATAAAATGCTAAGGTGATGAATGTGGCGATGACTGGCCTCAGTGAGGAGACCAATGATGGCGGCACATTCTGCTTGGTTGTTGGTGGATGAGCCCAAACATATGCTGCTGGAGTGGAGCAGTATATGTGAAGGGGTATAGAGGGCCCAAGTGGTTGAAGCGATATTCTGCGTCCAATGGCTAGCATCATCAACGTAATCGATGCAGTAAGTGGATGAAGGATGCATCTGCCAATAAAATGGATGATAGATCAAACATGAAGGGTGGTGGCGAAAAACAAGACTAAAACCTCCACAAATGTGTACAAAGAAAAATCCTAAGGTAGAATGGCTACGCTCAGGCGTAAAAATTCTTTAAGTACAACTCGTTGACAGGTTCTTTGAGAGGATAGCTTTCTGGAGAGGCCAGGATGTATGCACCATTAGTGAGGCAGTGTTGGATGATGTAGGGTCCATGTGACAATGACTTGAATTTCCCATGGCCAAGAGTATCGTGGGCGATATCATAGGCTAGGACGAGATATCCTTGATTGAATGAACGAAGGTTGACATGGCGATCAAAGGTGGATTTGGACCATTTTTTAGTTGCTTGATTGTTCTGTAATGAAGACCGACGATCTTCATATAGCAACTTTAAGGTTAGCAAGCGCTGCTCCATTGGAGCAGTGTCAGGTAATATCTTGATGGCAGTGCATAACGTGGGAATTTCACACTCGATAGGGAGGGTGGATTCGATCCCATGGACGAGGTGGAACGGTGTAAAACTGGTGGCGGTTTTGATTGGAATGGTATTATGTTTGTTGACAGTATGTTGTAGCATGGTTTTGAGGACTTTGTTGACAACCTCAACATGTCCGTTGGACCAAGGTTAGTATGGGGAGGCAAACTCATGGGAGAAGCTTAACTTTGAGGAGAGTTCTACGAAGATATCATTCTCAAAGTGTTTACCGTGATCAGACACTAACTGTAGTGGGACTCCAAAATGAGTAATGACGTAGTTGAAGAAAAAATGTGCTGCTATGTCAGTGGTATTGTTGAAAGTGGGCATGGCTTCAACCCATTTGGTAAAGTAATCTGCTGCCATGACAATGTACTTGTGTCCATTACTAGATGGAGGATTGCAAGTCATAAAGTCTATGCCCCATTTGCAGAAGGGGTCGACGATGATGGCTGGATGTAGAAGAGATGGTGGCGCTCGTGAGTTGTTTTCATAGAGATAGAATTTGTCACATCGCTTGACAGTGTGGATGCAGTCATGAAACATCGTGGGCCATAAGTACCCTACTCGAATGATATTTAGGAAGTGGACATACCCGAGAGGTGACCACCGCAAGCCCTGCTATGGAAATCATTCACGACTCTGTCAGATTCGTAAATGGTCAGACATCGACGAAGAATGGTGTCGACCCCACGTCAGTATAAGACATCTCCGATGAGAAGGTATCGAGGGGCCTGATGGAGAATACATTGGCGATTGTCTCGAGAGAGATGAGACCCAAACTTCTGTGTTTGAAGGTAGACGAGAAGGTCACCATACTAGGGGTCATCAGAGGGGATGAAGAAGAGGTGTTCATTGGGAAAATCCATATTTACGAGTGAAGATTTAGCGTCTGAGGGAAAATATATGATGAATTCAGTGAGGATGAGCGCTTTCTTGATTTTTGGAGTTGAGAAATCTAGGTTGTATTCCTGAAGGATAACGATCCATCGAGAAAATTTTCCATTAATTTTTCGTCGACTAAGCAAGTACGACATGGGGTTGGAATCTTCTACGACTTTGGTAGTTCGAAGCAGGCTATAGTGTCACATCTTTTGGACTGTGAGGAGAACTTCGAGGGTGAGTTTCTCATCATGATTGTACTTTAGTGGTGGTCCAAAAATATTTTTACTGATGCAGTAAATGACATGTTCCCGCCCATCATCCCTTAATTGGACGAGGAATCCTGCTACTGTGACGACTGAGGCTGACAAGTAGAGGATGTAATCACGATCATAGTCTGGAGGACTAATCAAAGGGGCGTTGGATAGGGCCGGTTTCAAATCATCAAAATCAGTTTTAACATGTTCATCCCATCGAAATGGGATATCATGATGCAGTAAGTGGAGGAAACCTTGTGTGCGAGTGGTGTAATCTGGGACAAAGTGACAGAAGAAGTTAGCTTTGCCTTGTAGGCTCTGTAGTTGGCATAAATTCCTAGGTGGTGGAATTTTCGTGATAGCTTGGACCTTGAGGGGGTCCACTATGATGTTGTGTTGGGAGACAATGAACCCAAAAAGGCGTCCGACGGTGACACAAAATACACACTTGAGGGGGTTCAAGTGGATATTATACTTGCGACATCATTGAAAAATGATGCGTAATTCATCTAAATGCTGAGTTCGCTTTTTGGATCGAGGAGTGAGGTCATCCAAATAAGTGAGGATGATGTAAGAAAGATCATGGAAAACATAAGTCATGGATCGTTGAAACATAACACTTGTGTTCTTGAGTCCAAAAGGCATGACACGATAAGCAAAAGTACCCCACGGGGTAGTAAAAGCGGTTTATATTGATCTGGTGGATGGATTTGGATTTGATTGTAGCCGAAGAATCCATCCATGAAGGAAAAAGCCTCATGGCTGACACAATCATCGATAATTTGGTCGATGAAAAGGGTTGGAAAGTTGTCTTTGGGACAAACATGGTTGAGATCGCGAAAGTCGGTGTAGAAGCGAATAGTGTCCTATTTTTTGTTAACGGGGATGGGGTTGGAAACCCATGAGGTATACACAATAGGGTAAATGAATCTAGCAACGCGTAACTTGTTAGTTTCAGCTTTGATAGCTACATATTTGGATGGGTTAAGGGGGCACTGCTTTTGATGAACTGGGGTAATATCTGGCCATGTGTTGATGCGATGTTCGACTATAGATGGATTGACGTCGGGCATCTCCATATATGACCAGGAAAAAATATCCCTGTATTCCTGAAAGAGAGTTTTGTAAGCTATGAGTTCCTCAGGGGAGCATGCGACGCCAATGGTGATTTCTTCTGTGATTCCTGGTTTGATGGAAATGTCAATTTTGACAGTGGGGGAGATATTCGCCATGTTTCCTTCTTCAAAAGAATCTGGGATAGGGATAGGGTTGTTGAACCAGTCTATATGCCCTAAAGGAATAAAATCCCTGATTTTGATTGTGCATATGGAAGCTTGGCTAGGGGGGTGAAAGGATTCCTGTGAGAGAAAAAATGCTCGATGATGGAGTGCATTCCATGGGAAATCGAGGGTAGTGAGTTCCTCCAGGATATCTTCGTCACAGTGGAAAATGCGAGAATACAGGGGATCCGAGGAGGTGGTAGGGGGGATTGTCAAAGTGTGAGTCTTCTCAAGTGGCGAGGATGTAGAGGGGATATCACATACTGGGTGAGAGGGATCATTCGACATAAACCAAATGTCCAAGCACTATGGGTGATAAACTGAGGTAGGGGGAAGATTTATTGTGGGAAATTTACTAGAGAATTGGGAGGGTTTGGGGGAAAGTCCTCAGACAGTCAATCTGTGAAACATGGAGGGATGGGAAGTGAATCAGGTTCAGGGGAGGTAATATTGACAATATCTAGGGAGTGCAGTATCAATGGTGAGGTGGTCGGACGTGGTTGAACAAGGGTTGAATGACGACCTTGGTATGCAAAAATCAAAGGACATTGGTATGTAAAGTGAGAAAGTGAGTCACAGAGAGAGAAAGGGAATCTCATCCATTTGGGGACTGAGGAAGAGACATAATGAATGTCAGTGATGTGAGCACCAAAAAGTGGTGGCAGAGAGGGCTCTTGCTGAAAGGTTGGGCATACTGCAGCTAGCATCTGGAGAAACTGAGGTAGAGTTGGAAAATGATGAGTGTAGTGGCCATATTTTAAATAGATGGCACAAGCGAATTTGGTTCGCAACCCTTTATTGCCTGCAGTGGTGGACACAGTAGTAGCACTAGACATTCTTGGTGAAGTGGCGAGTGATGTGGTTGCTCAAGGGATTTGGATTAGATTGTGTAACTCAGGAAGAGTAGGACATACATTAATGGGGTGTACCTCTCTTTCGCATAGTGCGCAAGGAGGTTGAACTCGGGGAGGAAGTGGAGTTGTGGGCTCTTTCTTATTCCATCAACCCCCAAAAGTGGCAGTGGTGCTAGAAGTTAGGGGTGAGGGTGGTACAGTTGGAGCCTATACTGGAATATGCATTGGGATTCCCTCTGGATGAGGAGGGAGAGATGGTTGAGGAACCATTGCGGGTGGGTGAAGATACCATAAATGGATAGAAAGCACCAGGTTGGGAAGGGTAATCGTCACGACTACCTGAAATTCTTGAACTCTAGGTGAGGGGTAGAAGAAGGGAATTTGAGTAATGACTTGAGGGATTGTCTCCCAAATCAGAATTTTCCCCTGGACGGGGAAAAAATCAAGGATAAGTGGTGCAATAGGGTTCTCAAGGAATTATTGAGGTAATAGTTCTTTAACTGGTGGAACATCGAGGTGTGGAGAGGCCTCAATGGGAGGAATAATGTCTCCGGTGTTGGTTCCATTAGAATATACGAAACACACTTGTGTTGAAGGGTGTATGAAAGGTGGTGCTCCATGGTATGCCCCCACAAAGGATGGTTCCTTGAAAATTCCTGGACCCATGTCAATGAGCGAATAAAAATCTGAGCTAGTGCGGACAAGAGGCAGAACGTTGTCGATGCTGGCAGAGTGGTTAGGCTCATAATGTGTAATTTGGTTGATGATGATGATTTTTCCGTTGTGGGGGAACATCATCATTCAAAACACAGAAGAGGCTAATGACTTCATAGCATACATGTAGCTACTTCCAAACAAGATATTATAATCAAGCGGGGCGTCGATAACGTCAATGTCGATGAGGATGGTTTTTCCCCTGAGTTCGACGAGGACATTTTTGAAGAGCCCTTTAGGGGAGGATGGTTGACCATCATAGGCTCTTAAGGTGATGGAGGATGGTACTAGCTCAGGGGAGCCAAGTTTCTGCCATACATTTTTGGACATGATGCATGTGGATGCACCTTCAACGATGATACACCGATGAATCGTGATGTTTCAAATATTTATTGGTATCTGGAAAGCTACCATAACAGGGAGGCATGGTTCAATGCTATCTAGATCAAATGTGATGAGTCTAGTATCAGCTGGGTCAACTGCCCCCAAGGTGGAAATTAAGGACCGCGCGTTTGCAAAATAATCTCTTCTTCACCGATGAGGAGGATATTGAGATCCGCCATATTTCCATGGTGGACAGGCCCTGGGTTTTGATATTTCCCCATTTGTAGTGGGGTAGGGTGTACCTCTATTGGGTATTCATCGCACCTTGGTGTGGAATAGGGTTTTGTAGCACTTCCGGGGGTGGCGGTTGCAAGTACTGTTGTGGTGCCTGCTGAGGGGTAGGTGGTGCTAGAGGACGGGGTGCGTTCATGGATTCTTTCATCCATTTGAAGTCAACAATTTGGGGACAATGGTGAGTATAGTTTCCATACTCACCACAAAGAGCACAAGAGAAGTTCATCCTAATATTGTTGTTATTCTTCCCTTGGCATTTGTTTTTATTGTCCCCTTGGGGGTTCTGGTTTCCCCCAGTGGGTTGGTTTTGTTGGGTGTTATTTCCGCCTGGTCCCGGGTTATTATTGTTTCAGGTTTTTCCTTTATTCTTGGCATTATTCTACTGATGGGCCGGATTTTCCATATTCAACTGTTCAAAAGTATGAAGTTGTTGAATGGGAGAGGGTTGAACAAAGTTAACATTGACATATGGTTGGCCATGTGGAGGACCAGAAAATGGAAAGTACAGATTTTTTTGTGGAAACGATTCATAGGGTGCATAGGAAGGTGAAGGGCTTTCACTGGTTCCCAAATTATATGCTGAGGTAGAAGGTGAACCCGAACTTGGTTGAGAGGCCAGACGCATCATGGGTGCCAAAGAGGGTCCACTCATGGGTGGGGGGGGAGCAACAGGATATGGCTGTTGGTAAGGGGGTGGAGGGTAATAAGATGGTCCTCCATATGGTTGCGGATATTTAGGTGCACCATACATAGGTGGTGGTTGGCTATAAGGGTTGTGATGTGTCGTGGTACCAATCAACCCATCCGTAGCGTGGGACATCCCAGGTTTGTCCTGGCCAAATGGTATAAGAATGGGTGCATCCGATAACACTGTGTATAAGTAACCTGGCTGAGCATAGATAAGGTCGAAGTGTTGGGCCTTTTTGATGGATTCCTCTTCTGACTGAGGAAAAGTGGATGCTACATTCTTGGAAAGTATAAAGACGAGTGATTTTAGAAACCAATCGAGGCGTTGTTCTTTGGTGGTTTCTGCTTTACACAAACTACGTTGCCAATGCCATTCATGGACGTGGTTAGAAATATGCATAGCTGAGGTTTGTTTTCACTCGGAGAGAAGTTATAATACAATATCATGATGAAATGGTAGATGAAAAAAGGCCAAAAAGGCTTTGCCCAAGGATTCAAAAGTCACGTGGGACCCTGATTTTTCGTCCACATACCATTTGGCTGATGGACCAGTGAGTGCTATTTGAAATAACCTTAATTAGATGGAATTATCCATGATGCTGTTTGAAGAGCACCATAAGTGGAAGGTCATAACGTGGTTTGAAAGATCTTCTCCCGGGTTTCCTTCAAATTTTGGAATATCTGAAGGTAGTTTGGTAGGCATATTGGGCCATGTAGGGTCATGTAAAATGGGATCATTCGTGAGTTTAGTCAAATTAGGAATGTTGAGAGACACCAAGTATGGCATAGGGGGATTTGTTGGAGGATTAGTTCTAGCCATTGTGTGAGTAGATAGTGGACCTGACCCTTGAGAGGGATTTGGTGGGGTTGTACTTCTCCCTTGAGAAGAAGTCCGCCCCCCCCCCCACCTCCTTGTGAAGGAGATCTAGTGGATGGATTTCCTTGGGAATTGGACCCAAACAAAGTGGAACCAAGTAAAGATGATCCCAAAATAGTTGAACTCATGGGGATGTGAGATGGTTGAGCCGGTGATTTGGAAAGACTAGGGTCTCCTCCTAGAATAGGAGGGAGGTTTTGCAAGCGTCTGGAACGACGAAGATTATGTGGGTCCCCTATGATGTCCGACTATAAAAGTGAATGTGTGTAAATGGTGATGAGAGAAATAAATGAACAAGAGATTTGTATAATTTGGACCTTCACAAGATAATAAAACTCATAATTGCATGTAATCAAATGAGCATCATACATAAATCAACTGTAAATAAACAAACATGTGGGTAGGTGGATTTTGTTTGCATGGGGGAAAAAATAAAAAAAATTCTTGTGTCCTAAAAGATGTACCGTCCTTCCTCTCAAATAACACTGGAACTTCCAAGAGCACTCGATAGTGGGGTCTGAAGCCACCAGAAGAGGAACTCGTGAAGGATGAAATAATCAGTTATAATGAGGGGTAGAGGGTGCATATCTCGAAAGAGATGGCGATATTTCCCAATAGCCACACAAAATTTGATCAAGGTACAATTGCAACCCACAATTGCCACCTGGGTAGATGTCCTAAATTTGTTCAGTAGGTACCTCGGTCAAAGTGTAGAATTTAGATTTTCGACCTCAGAAATGGGTCACTAGCTGGATCCCTTCCAAGAGTTGACTGACTCAAGGGGGGATGCATAGAACAACCAGACTTCGGCCTTCAACCCTTCACGAGTATCTCCCTACATTATGGTGTAGGAACATTTGACTTGGAGGATTTGAAAGTACCCTATTTGTCAACTTATAATGTTTGAAAATATGAGAACCGGATAACTGTGGGTTATTTGTATGCCTACCCCCGAGATCCTACCTAGACTAAAAAAATTCTTTTGGCACCTCCTGTGGAGGAAAACATTAGTGAGTTTTTAGAATTTTTTTTAGATGTGTTGGGTTGAGAGATTGGGGGTGTGAACCAATCATGTTTGAATTAAGTGGGTGTGGATAATTTCCAAATAAGTAGTGGGATGTTTCATAATTTCTTTGGAGAAAACCTACTTCAACCTCCACAATTCAAAATGAAAATTATGTGAGTGAGGAGTGACTTTGTGTGTGAGCAAATGAAAAAGTGTGCCAAGTTTTAATAAGTTAGGTGTGTCATTGCAACATGTGCACTTTATGTGGTCCTTACAAATATTTTTCACCTATCTTACTAAGTGTCATTGGTACAATGTTGCGGAATTTTAAAATCCCTAAAGAAATAGCATGTGGACATATGGGTCCTTACCAATCCTTTAGACTCCCTAAATTTTGTTTACACTAAGAAAGTTTGAAAAAATATCCTAGAGTGCAAGCGTGTGGGCATGTATGGGCCCGTTACTTTAATATTTAAACTGGCCTAATGATGTAAACTAAGAAAGAAATTTCAAGAAACTATCCTAAGTTTGCAACATGTGGGCATGTATGGGCTCTTACAATTTTAAGATGACTTCAAAAGAAACTAAGAGGAACCCTAGGGGGGATTTTTCCTCTCCTAAAGATTTTTGTTAAGGGAGATGAAATATCCCTTTGACCACCTTTGTGATTCTCAAGATTGCTCTATGGTGCGAGAGAAGAGCATAATCAATGATCAAAGTTAATTTCTAGTCCCAATGTAAGTGTTTTTATATGTGATAGCAATAATCTCAAATTAAATTTTACAAACCAAACAAACCATCCATGTGGAAACCAAAGCAAAAGAGGAGAATATTTGGTTATTTTTACCCCCTAAGTGCCTATGTTTATCTAACCTTTCATATGGGAAAGGAGTCTAATTGGAGTGCATGTGCATTAAAAATTGTATGAAAGCAAGAATCTGAAGGCTAGGGGCCCTCAAATCATCACAAAAACCATTATAATTTTGAAAATCTGGATATGTGCACGGGTACAATTCTGACAGGTGCGCAGAGAAAAGAATCATGTGGGGTGCATAGTGCGTTGAGTTTGTAATATACCAGATATAAAATGTATGCAAAACATAAATAAAATGATAGTAATGGCAGAATAACAACAATATAACCAGAACATTCACCACAATAACACTGAAATGATATGAGATTAATAACAGAAATAACACTTTGAACTTGAAAGCAATGTTCATAGGCCTCTTTGAGGGGGAAAATTCCAGTTGAGTAGATTTCTATTACAATAATATCCAAGTTAGGGTTCTCATACCCTCGACTCCTATTTATACTAAAAAGAAGCATCTAGAGGAAGATCCTTCGAGAAGCGAAAGCTTCTATTAGGTCTTCTTACATCCGCCTTATTCTATTTTATTGAAAGGCCTTATTAATATTGACCTTTATTACATCCAAATCTATTTTTCTACTTATGTGCGAGTTAGGACCCTAACATGTCCGCCCCCTTAAAAACAACCTTGTCCTCAAGGCTTGAGATGGGGAAATTTCTACAGAATGGTAGTTGGTTCCCAAGTGGCGCCTGCTGGAGTTGTATCTTTCCACTGGACTAGCAATTCCTTGATGGTTCTCTGACATAGGTGACACTCACGCTGGTCCAAAACTGCTTCTGGCTGTATCCAAATGGATCCTTCTTCATCTAACTCTGGAAGGTTGGTTTGAATTTGGCACTTAGCTCCAATCACCTTCTTTAAGAATGAAACATGAAAAACATGATGTAGCTTCGAATGGTTGGGAAAAGCTAACTGATAGGCTACTTGTCCCACACGCTTGAGAATGGTATAAGGACCATAAAATTTGGGCGTTAGCTTATGACAATGCTCGGCCTTGAGGGAAGTTTGCTTGTAAGGTTGCAGTCGAAGAAACACCTGATCCCCTTCTGCAAATTGACGTTTAGAGTGACCTTGATCTGCTTGTTTCTTCATGCGATTTTGTGCCATGACCAAATTATCTTTGAGGGTACGAAGAATAGTCTCTCGAGCTGTAAGTGTTAGGTCAACCGCCTAGACCTTTGAGACACCTGGTAAGTATGAGAGAACTAAAGGTGGCTTCTAACCATATACCGCTTCAAAAGGAGTCATGCGTGTAGCTGTATGGTATGCAGTGTTGTACCACCATTTAGCTAGGGCTAACCATTGAGTCCACTGATTTTGATTTTCCAAGGAAAAACACCTCAAATATGTTTCCAAACACTTTTTGACAACTTCCATTTGGCCATCAGTCTGGGGATGATAAGCTATGCTGAGATGCAATTCGGTGCCGTGTATCTTGAACAGTTCTTGCCAAAAATTGCTTGTGAAAGTTGGGTTGCGATAATAAACAATAGAGTGCGGCATGCCATGAAGCTTGAAGACCTGATCCATGAAAATTTGAGCCATCGTGGATACTGTAAACGGGTGTTGAAGGGCGCATAAATGAACATACTTGGAAAGGTGATCAACAACCACCATGATGATGGATTTATTGCCTGATTTGAGTAAGCCAGTAATAAAATCCATAGAGATATCCTTCCAAATAGCAGGTGGAATCGGGAGCGGTTGTATTGTGCCCGAAGATTTGACTATTTCTCCCTTGTTGCATTGACACACATCACATTCAACTACAAAATTACGAATGTCCTGTTTCATACCATCCCAGAAAAAGGATTGTTTAACCCTGTCATAGGTTTTGGTGAACCCGGAGTGCCCTGCTGTGGGTGTAGCATGAAGCTCAGAAAGTACCGTGGATTTAAGATTTGATTGTCTACTTAAATACAAACGACCTTTGTGTTGAAGTTCATCATGGAGCCAAGAGTACCCTGGGGAAGCTGGAGCATTGGACTGCAATTGTTGGATCAACTGTGAACTTTTGGGATCTTGTAGCCATTCCCGGCGAACATCTTGGAGCCAATACGGTACAATGAATGAAAGAGAAAAAAGGGATCCTTCATCTTCATATTTCCGGGAGAGTGCATCCACAACCACATTGTCTTTTCCTTTCTTGTAAATGATCTCATAATCATATCCAAAGAGTTTAGTCACCCATTTTTGTTGTTCTGGGGAGGAAATGCGTTGTTCCATAAAATACTTGAGCATTTGATGGTCTGTCTTCATTTGGAAACGTTGCCCCAATAGATAAGGGTGCCACAGATCAATGACATGCAAAATAAACAACAATTCCTTTTCATAGATGGATTTGCACATATTTCTTTCAGATAGTTGCTTGCTGGTAAAGGCCAAAGGTCGACCCTCTTGCATAAGGATAGCACAGATTCCTTTCCCTGAGGCATCACATTTCAACACAAAGGTCTTTGTGAAATCGGGAAGGGTGAGGACTAGAGTGGTGCACATGGCCATCTTCAAGGTTTGAAAAGCTTGAGCAGTGGCTGGAGTCCAAGTGAAAGATTTATTTTTGAGGAGAGCAGTGAGAGGTGTTGCAATCTTCCCATAATTCTTAACAAACTTGTGATAATACCCTGTTAAGCCAAGAAATCCACGCCATCTCTTAAGAGTCTTTGGGTGAGGCCAGTCTTGAATAAATTCAATCTTTTTAGGATCCACCCTGATGCCATCTTTGCCAACCAGATGACCCAAGTATTCTACTTCTGAGGCGCCAAAAGCACATTTAGACTATTTCAAGAAAAGTTGGTGCTGAGAGAATAGATGGAGAACTCGATCCACATGAGTAAGATGGTCTGTCCAGGTTTTTCTATAGATGAGGATATCATCAAAGAAAACTAAGACAAAATGGCAGAGAAAAGGACGGAAGACATGATTCATGAGGCTTTGGAAGGTGGAGGGGGCATTACACAAGCCAAAGGGCATGACCAAAAACTCATAGTGGCCTTGATGAGTTTTAAAGGCAGTCTTGGGAATGTCTTCCTCTTTCATACGTATCGGGTGGTAGCTCGATAAAGATCAATTTTAGTGAAGAATTGGGTGCCACTCAATTCATCCAGGAGGTCATCAATGACAGGAATGGGGAATTTGTCCTTGATGGTAAGTTTGTTGAGGGCAAAGAAGTCAGGACACATTCACCAAGAACCTTATTTCTTCAGGACCATGACCACA
>JASDQU010436059.1:80342-90473 GCA_032191745.1 Picea mariana
TGCATTTTTTGTCATCTATTGAATGGTTTGTGTATGGTTTTATTTGATCATATAAGATTATGAAATTGCATGGTATACTTAATTCTTGAAGTAAGGAACTTAAATTTCTACTTTCTTACTTTCTATTTGCCAGGATTTTCATTGAATTGATCTAGTGACTAGTGAAACCCTAGAGCCCTAAATTGCTAGAACTCTAAGGATTTTGACTTAGTTATCTTTGCATAATTTTTACTCCATAAGAATCCTAAGGAGAGAAAGGTGTTAGTTCCTATAATTGCCTACACCCTAGCATATTGTCTCTTGAGTTTAATGCACAGGGGGACTTAAGTTACTACTTCTCCTATGCATTTTCCCTCTTAGACATTTGTGCATTATCAAATTTATTTGTAGCCTTAGAAGAAGCCGTCCACTTTGACTCCATAATCCCTAGAAGGAACTAGTTCTTGCCTCTCTCTTGTTGAAGGACTGATTAAACACTCAACCACTCTTCTCCTAAGCTTTTACTAATAGTCTATCTCTAACCCTAGTTTATCCTAGATCACTAACTTATTTGTTGTTGTTATAAATGTTTTCTACAACCATCTAATTGCAACAAATTTTCTACATACTCAACATTAATTGCTAGCTAACCATTTCAGAAATTGCTTATGACAAGTTATTATCATACTACTTAGTCAATGCTATATTTTCATTGTCTTTTCAAGATTTTTCGAGGAGTATTTGTTGCAGCTATTACATTTGATCAATTATTGTTGTAAAATTATTAACTGCTGCAATTTTATATCAACTAGCACCTATTTTCACTGTCCATTTTCCATTGAGGTGTTATTATCATATTTGTACTTGTAATTATTGTATATTCATGATATATTGTCTTGTTCCGGGAAGGTACATCAGGCACTTCATTAACCTCATCTTTTAGACACAGACTTAATGACTTTGGTAACTAGTGGGAGGGGGAATATATCTTGACCATAACCCTAATTTTCCATCCCTTTAGGTTGCCGGAGACACCTCCCTTGGTGTAGACCCTACCTATCCCTAAAATGTGGGGATTTACTTTTAAGGTGACAATGATAAGGTATCCTGTTTGTTACGCCAATCTCCCTTACTTGCCTTGGGATTTGGGAAAGTATAGATTGCACGATAACAAGCCTCTAATCCTCTTTCTTTTGGTATGTATGACATGACGTCACACTTCTCATCTTCTATTTCGATGACTAATATGAATCCTAGTTTTGGGTCTCGGGGCACAAACCCTCCTTATGTTCCTTTCTAATTTGGTGGAGGTCATATTCACTAAGTGATTCCTATGGTTGGAGGCTAGAATCCTCCTTCCTTTGGGCCCAATCCTAGCTTCAGTGATCCAGGATGGATTGCTCAAATGGGTGGTTAGTTTACTTCCTATATTTCTTCCTTCATTCCCTCTTCCTCCACGCCGATTCCGACAAGCTCTTTTATTATGGCGAATCCCCCTCTGTCCTCTGGCACTTCATTTGAAGGGAGTTAGTTTTACGGTATGGGAAACCCCTAACACAGAGTTCCTTTGTCTAGGGGAAATATATATAATCCTTATCATGCCGCTTCCACAGGTATGGTGCCCTTACAACCTTTCATGAATCAATTGGGAGGAGGATACTATCCTACTGGAAAGGGGCATGGTATATACCAGAACCCTGGATGGTCTACAATCTCTCAAACCCAATCTTTCTCGAGAGCATGGGCTCAGACACCGAAACCCCGAATCCCTTTTCTGGCCATGCTAAATCTGCCATATCTTTCGAATTTAATGAATGACCCTGTGCATCATGATTCGTTATGGCCCCCCATACCCACCAAGATTCCTTCAGAGATTCCAAAGTTTGAACAAAAGACTGGTGAATACTTAGGTGATCATGTGACTACTTTTCACCTTTGGTGCTCATCTAACTCCCGTAATGATGATTCTATTTGTTTGAGGCTATTTCAATGCACCCTCATGTGGGTCGTCACAAAGTGGTACATTGAGTTACCTGGGGGAACCTACAAAAATTTCAATCAGATGGTATTATTTTTTCTCAATCACTTCCAATTAACAGTTCGTTACGATGTCGACCTAGAAATTTTGTCGACTCTTCGTCAAGTTAAAACCACACATATCTCCGATTATATCCAAGAGTGGCACAGACAGAAGCGGTTGATTAAATCCTACATTCCTCTAGAGTTTCTGTTGGAATAGTTCCTCAATTCTTTACTGCCTTACATTTCGAAGGACGTTTCTACATCCAGAGTGACATCTAAGGAAAAATCAATCTTCAAATCCCAACAATTGGACCTCATATATGCTCAATCTAGGATTCTTTATGAAATTATCCCTGACGCACTGCGGTCAAACTATGATCCTAGACAAAATCTTGAGCCTCATGCCGATGACATCATAGGTTTCACAAATGATAAGACTACATATTTGGCGACAGACCGGTTGAAAGATTTGTATCTAAGACAACCTGTAGCAGGACAAGCTTCGACTTTGTCCTCCACCACCATTCAGTCGGCGAATGTGCATTCTGTACAGTTGTTGTCAAACCCAAATGGTAACCAACAAGCAGGAGGGAACAAATTAAAAGGACGAGGTAATAATCGTAAGGGTGGGAAAAAAAATAATAATATAGACAAGGACGACAATAATAATGAAAAATCAAATGATAATGCTGGTGAGGGAAAGAAAGAAAAGCGGAAGGTGAATTTTCCCTGTCAACTTTGTAAACATGATCACCTTACCCACTTGTGCCCTAAAATCAAGGAAGTCATGAGGTTCTTATCACAACCACCCACTGTGTTGACAAACCCATTTCCACATAACCATAATATGGCCTCGAGGACCTCTAACACTAGAAATGCGTCGAGTGGGAGTCAAAACCCCTCGGCACATGAAGGTGGCCATCTATGCGTCAATATGGTTAAGTCTTATATTGATGTAGCTACTCGATCTCGTGATTACGGTTCTTCACAGAATTTTTAAGGTCCAGAGCCTCATCCTCCCCTAGAAACACCCTTACAGATCGATAAGTTGGAACCTCCACATCGTATTCTGAAAGGAGTACTAAAGTTCTCTTCCCACAATCCTAATTCCATATCCGCCAAAAAATATTCGATTGTCGAAGATTTGGGCCAAACGCCATGCACGATGTCGGCTTTGGAGGTGCTCCAGATCTGTCCTTCACAGAGGAACACCTTGTTATCTACGTTAGGAGCTCTATACCTGTGTGGCTCAAAGGTTATCAAGTTTGATGTCATGGACGTTAAGCATCGTTTACCCTACCATGTGTCCTTTCAAATCCATGTGGAGTACAAAAAAATTACCATTAAATGTATTATAATTGATGAAGGTTCTTCGACATCCGTTGTTTTTCTAGCTTGTTGGAAATCCATTGGCTCTCCGCTTCCGTCTCAATCCATGACCATGTTGACTGCATTTGATGGGAATTATTTCAGACCCCACGGGATCCTTCTTGATGTCCTCATCCAGTTAGGTGGAAACATTGTGGAGGTCGAGGTGAAGGTGGTTGATGCACCTCTCGACTACAATATACTACTAGGGTGTAATTGGACTTATGCCATGAAAACCATTGTGTCGTCAGTTTTACGAACTTTATGATTTCCTCATGAAGGGAAGATAGTGACAATTGATCAGTTATCCTTTATGCACCCTGGTCCTAATGCATAGGTGGGACCTTCGGTCCCTATTATTGATAATTCTCAGTAGGCAACTCAGAATGTTGGTGTTGGGATGCATTCCTCCTTGATCGACATTTTTGATTTCATGGCACCAATTCAACATATTAATGCCATTTCCAATGAGTCTTTGTCATCAATGAGGTCTATTACTTTCCATACTTCATATTTCGATGACCCTTGGACCCTACCTTCCCTGACTATGTTGTATGAAGGTAAATCACACATTGGGATGGAAATGCCATTGTCAGCAGCAAAAGTTGCGTATCAGGCTATTCTGGAAGCTATTGCTGACCTAGATTCTTACTCCTCACGAACAGATGAGGTGGATCCCATTTTAGAGCCCATATGGGTCATTCTCTCATATTGTTCAGATGGTTTCCTTGATGATATTTTACCTTCGAATGAAACCATCTTACAGGCCATGTTTGGTTATGATAGGCCTTGGGACGATATGCATCATCAATCCTATTTTCTCCCAGAGCTTGTTAGGATTGAACAATATGACTTTACATCTACTCTGAGTGAGATGGTCGATCATGCCGTGGTTCCTTTAGATACGCATGGTATTTATGCCGAAGGAAACATAGCAAATATTTCTGCTACCATCGTGATCAACATATCTCGTACCCTTGGTAAATTTGAGAACATATATGTTGGTGCAGATTGTTTGCCCGGGGAAATTCAGATCTGCATCGATCTCTTCAAAGAATTCTGAGATGTATTTTCTTGGTCATAGGAAGAGATGTCAGGGATCAACCCTAGAATTATCAAGCATGAAATTAAAACTTATCTGAATGATAAACCTGTTCCATAATGTATTAGAGCTGTAAATCTTAGGAATTCCCCTGATATTAAGGCAGAAGTAGAGAAGCTGCTCAACGCTGGTTTCATCTACCCGGTTCCCTTGACCAAATGGGTGTCCAACCTTGTTCCCGTAAATAAAAATCAAGGAACCATCCGTGTATGTATGGATTTTAGGGACCCGAACTAGGCCTATCCTAAAGATAACTTCCCCACTCCTTTTATTGACCAGATTCTCGACGAGTGTGTAGAAAGAAAAATATTTTCCTTTATGGATGAATTTTCAGGTTATAGTCAAATTCAGATCAAACTCGAGGATCAACACAAGACGACATTTATTTTTCCTTGGGGGACCTTTGCATACCAAAAAATTCCTTTCGGTCTTAAAAAATATGGAGTGACCTTCCATCGTGCCATGGCCTTTTCATTTCACGATATTAAGCATATCGTCGAAGCTTACCTAGATGATATCGCTTCTCACTCTCTCAAGAGGGTAGATCATTCAAATCACCTTCGAGTAGTATTTGAGAGATGTCACTATTATCGCATTCAGTTGAACCCTCACAAGTGCATCTTCCGCGTTAGGTCTGGTCATATTTTAGGATTCATAGTATCTGAGCATGGGATCATGGTGGATCCTGTTGTGTTGGTTTTGTCACTTGGGTGAGAAAAATAACAACACTTGCATTCGTAGTTGAGCTTGCTAGACAAGAATAAGTTTGTGAGTGGGTTAAACAAGCCAAACACATGTAATAAATCAAGAAACAAACTAAAACAACTAAGAAATAAAAGTTAGAATGCATAAGAAACTTATAACCATAAACAATAAACCAATGAACAAGATAATGCCACCAATGGATAACTATATTAGTTGGCAAAACACCATAGAGAAAAATGAGGACTTATGAATCCCCTCTTCCTCCTTGGGAGGGCTCTTGAGTTCCCTAATGGAGAGCTCTTCTTACAATGGAAGAAAAATGGAAAATGATGAAGAAAATCAATGCCTATTCCCTCAAGAGGTGAGTGGAATGGCTTATTGCAATGATGCTTGAATAATCCAAGGAGAAAAGAGGATTCTCAAGGGAGAATTGAGGCAACATAACAATACTATGAAGATCTTGGTTTCTCAGTGCACCCATGGCTCTTATTTATATAGCATTTCTTCAAGGAAAAATGTAATTGGTTCTTGGTGTGAACAAGGGGCCTTTTAGGGCACCCTTTGGTCCTTGACCAACCCCCCATTCGGATTTCGCTCAGATATGGAGGTCAAATCAGGTTGAGGGCTGGTCCATAAGTGGTTGGGTGACCGACAAGAACCATAAATGCGTCGTTCATAGGAGTGTGTGGCTTTTCTCATACACAGTCACTCATTTGGTGCATTGTGCACTCTGAGGGATTTGTTGGCCCGCGCACTGTGCATGAGTTTCCTTTGGTGAATTTGTGCATGTCAATTTTTTCCCAATTGTATAGTTTTTGCCTTTTGAAATGTATTTTAGTGTTGCAGGTGAACTAATTGCTATTAGAATTGCTATATTTATGTAACCATTTGCATGCAATGTTGTGAACGAAATTTCAGTGATAACAGATGCCCCCTGATGTGTGAGGTTAGTACCATACATATAGCCAAAATAAATCAATGTTTCTTCTACTGAGAGTGCCATTGTAATGAAGAGTGATGAGAAGAAACGCAAGAGAAATCCATTGGAGGGAGAGGGGAAACTGTGGGACCCAAACCTTTCTCTAGGGAGAGAAAAAAAAATCTATATACAAATGAGGCAGGCATGCCCCATGCTCGTGTCATGTAACCAAAATGTAAGACGGTAATTGAAGATGTATGCTAGTGTAGATAACTGCAGCACCCTCTGGGGTGGTTGATAATGACATATGACAATTCTGAATAGTAAACATATTCTAAAGGGAGGCAAGGACGCTGATAAGAAGTTTCGATGACTCATAGGCCTTGATGGCCTAACGAATTCATAGGTCTTCGGCTGGTATAAAACAACTGCAATAGTCGCATAGTAAGACCCACCATAACATGAGATTTTGTTGAAGTCGAATGTTATGGGGGTCAACAGAATCAACGAGCAATGATGATTTTCTCTGTGCCGTCTGAGACTCCTCAGTATAAAGGTAATGAGAGTCAATATATTGTCACCCTTATGGAAACTATGCTGATGTTGACGGAAAGGGAGGCATGACTCCAAGAAGCAAAGGGATTTGTGAAATCTACTGAGATGAGATCAGGAACTGGCTGGTAACATGGACAAAGTTAAGATTTGGTGAGACTCAAGACTTCCCTTGATTGGGGAACGTTTGAAGGAAGATTGGCAACAACCGTAAAACTGTATCTAGTGTCAGGGGGACGACTAGATATGAGGTTAAACTGTGCCAGAGGATTGAGAAAGTGAACTAACTTAGAGATCAGGGGTACATCGATTTTGGGATACTCAGGGTTCGTGAACAATGTCGGAATGAAAAAGAGGAGAGTGGATGCCCCAACCAAGGGTGACATGGGTTGAATTTCTAGGAAAAAAGAAGGTCAGTAGGGGTGATGACAAAAAGCTAAGTAAATGATGGAAACAAATGATTCTTACAATTACCAAATAAATAAAGAATAATTTGGGATGAGTGTACAGATATAGAAATGGGTGCTCCAGTGCAAGATGGATTGGCCTGTTAGGGCGCAAGTTATGAAGAGAAATGGTGGAGGGTGGGGGCCCCATGGGTGGGTTTCTGTATGAGGTAAATGAATGGAGGGAAATATGCAGATGGGAAAATTGATGGTGGATGAGATGGAGGGCTAATGATGCTGCGAAGGTGCAGTCAAGAAAACTGAGATGAGACAATCTGGGAGCCCATTGGGAAAGCTAGAACTATGATGAGAATAAGTATGTGGCTGTATTCTCAGAAGTGCATAAGACTATCGGGACTCCCATCCCTAGGGGGTGAAATCATCATAAGTGTCAAGTTTCCAAGGGGAACTATGAATGGGACAACTTATTTGGGGGAGAATGCTACCAGGTGACAGTACCAAAATGCAACATAGGTGATGATACTGCAGAGCCAGATGTAAGGACCCTAAAGGTAAACGTCAGAGGGTGTGACTGAGAGATGCAATTGATTTATAGAGGGAATAATTACATGCTAGTGTCAAACAAATACCTGAAGGGCCTATGTCATTGTGATGACCATGTACTTGCACACATAAAAACTAATTACCCGACGTGAACAATATCTGATGATAAAGAATATATAATAGTTATTTGATAATTTTGAACATGAGCATGTGTACTTGAACATGACGTGAGAAAAAGGATCCTCTAGGGCCAAGTTCAGATGATGACTCGAGGAATGTGGCTGTGTGGATGGCGAGACCAGGATCCCGTGGCTGAGAACGAATAAAAAAAAGGAGGCTCGAGGCTCCTATAACTGAGTGTGAAAGTTTGGAAAAAGGGACTATATATGGCTTGTGGGCCCACAATGCCACGTCATTTGTACCTTTTTCTATAATGATTTGATGAGAGAAGTTGGAGGATATTTGGCGTTTACGGGAGCTCAAATTGGCTGATCCAGGAGTTGTGAGAGTCAGGTTAGTGGTCCCATCCTCTTGCATAGTGTGGATTTTGTAGAATTGAGTTAGGGGGTGTTCGAATGGTCGTACAAGAGTAGGTTTAGGTGTGGGCCCACTAATGTGCAGGAGAAGGAAGAATACCCGCACTCAGTGCAGGTATAATTCTATCTCCCACACATAATATGCGACTGTTCTTGACACATCTACGCATGGGGGCGTGAGGGAGGGAAATATAGGTGCGCATGGGATGCACACATGTTAAGTTGATAGATGTGCACTGTGCACAACTGTTTCTCAGACAACTGCGCATCAGTGCGCAACTGTGTAGAGGATAGGTGCTCATGTGTGTGCACCTGTCGGGGTGATAGTTGCGCATTGATGCACAAATGTTTCTCAGACAGCTTCAAATTAGTGTGCAACTGTGCAAAGAACATGTGCGCACTTGTATGGGTGAAAGCCGCGCATTGGAGGCAAGGCTAAGGGTGTTTGAAATTTTGAATTTTTTGATGTTTTTGATGGATCATGAGAGTTGATCAAGTGTTTTTGTGTTGATGCAGGTGATCATCTTGTCATTGGAGAACACTATGCCAGTCCATTGGAGAGAGCGAGACTGGGAGTGTCTCCGAGAGACGGTGAGAGAGCAGCCAGGCGTTCAAAGACACTTGGCAGCTTGTGGGTTGCTCAAGTTCTTCGACTGTCCCTTGATACAATCGAAGGAGTTCCTGCTATAGTATCTTATAGCTATGTGGAGAAATGATCTATAGTGTTTCATCATTAGGGGACAACAACTGACATTCTCAGCTATGGAGGATGTATATTTTTTGACGGGGCTCCCATTCCGGGGGATGGCCCTTCCTGGTGACTCCCAACTACAGGTGGCTAAGAGATTGGTCGACTTGGGGCATCGCCACTGCTTGGGACTGAACCCAATGTCAGGTTCAATCATTATTACTGAGGCAATTGATGATCTCTTGACTCAGTGCATCAATGCCATGGTAGTGAGGATCTACGGATCCTTGGCGACTTAACAAATCACAAGAGGTTAGTTGACGAGTGGAGAGGGTCCTGGATGGGGACCATTTTACCTAGGGGCTGATGTTGCATGCCAGGATGATGGGGAATATTCACTGGTGTCAGACCATCGACTCCAGTGAATTTTATTTTGGGTTGATCTTGGTGGACTAGTTTTTGGAGAGGGTGCCCCTTTTGTGCCCTAGGATTTTGTTGGTGCCTTCAAGGCCATGTGAGATGTGTCTGATGCGGTGGGCCCATGTGATGGCACGACATGGGGGAGGAGAGGGTGGCCATTAATTCATGGCCACTATGGCACGTGTGTGGATTCATATGACACATGTAATACTACAGTACCCACACGGTGGTATGGACTACTGACATGATCCTGACATGATGCTGCCTCCTGGGGAGGTTTGCGATCAGAGAGGTATGTTTGTGTATTTATGTTTTGTGATTTTGATAGCGCAGCATATGATTATGTATATATGGATGTTGAATGTACCTTTGGTGTTGTGTTACATATGTGGGCCCCCGAGGCCATGGAGTAGAGATGGTCGGGGAGCTGGCTTGCCAAGGACCGGTGCGACCGTTGCATGTAGGACGGAGGCATATTCGAGATGATGCTAGTGCTGGACCAACACATGACCTGAGGCCAGGACAGAGGTGGAGACTAGATGATGCTAGTGCTGGACTAGCGCATGAGCCACAGGTAGAGGTCGAAGGGGGTATGGAGGACCTACGTCGATGTTTCGAGGAGGTTCTATAGGGTGTTCCGAAGGGTATGTGGGTCCACATCCAGGATGAGAGGGTCCTAGAGAAATGTGTGGGCGTGCCAACGGAGTGGCAGACCTTGATCCTTCGAGAAGTTGTAGCGAGGGAAACGATGACTAGTTGAATGCCCCTTGGACCTGGAGGACCCCCAGCTGGTGGGGCGCCTCTAGTTGACAGAGGACCTGGGGGGGAGCTCATAGGGCACCATGAGTGCCGAGTTTTGTATTTGTATAGGCTTGAGAGCCCATTTTGTA
>JASDQU010436060.1:0-31055 GCA_032191745.1 Picea mariana
GAATGCCTTGCAGGACCCCATCGGAAGATTTCCCACTTTGTTATGGTTTGTACACTATCACCAATGCCGTGGTGGACAATGCTTTTGAGCTCAACATTCCTCCCTTCCTTGGCCTGCATCCAGTGTTCAATGTGGATCTCCTTCGCCCTTATTTCCCACCATTATTGGACACCTCAGAAGTAGAAGAACAACTGAAATCAACAGAGCTCAACCCTGACTACATACAATAGGAATCCAATGATCATATTGTGGACACGGAGATCAAGGACACTCGACAAAAAAGGATCTAGCTTTATCGAGTCGTCAAAGCAGGGCAGCTCCTGCACCAAGGCAAGTGGCTCACCCGGGTCCAAATTCAACAGAAGTTTCCTCATCTGATGGGTGACCGCAATGCAATGGAGACCATTGCTTCCTAAGGAGGGAGAATTGATCCATATGGATATCAGTGTCCACCCACCTTTTCCAACTGGCTCAAAACAATTTTCTGACAATTTTGGCAATTTACTATTTTTAGCAGTTTTAACTTCCGGGGCCATTTTGAGGGCCTAAGTGAAGGTTTTTTGGGATATATCTCCTCAATGATAGTCAATGGAATTATTGATCCCCAAAAATTAATATCCTCGATGATACCTTTACAACGGGCTATCACACACCTAAAACGAAGATTGTATGCAAAAGTTACGACCCCAGGAAGTTGATGTACTAACTTACCCAAACGGCGTCCACATGACTTTTGGCGCTTAATCTCCTAGGGTTAGGTTTTTGGTTGTCTAGGGTTTTTGGCATTATTTTTTATTGTAAAAATCCCTTTAGAGCCTCATTTTAATATTCTTCTTGTGAATGCACGCAGTCGTCACATCTCTTCTCAAAGATAAGCCGCCACCATTCCAGCAAGCTTGTTTTCGCTGCATTTTACAGTTTCGGCTTATTTCGTTATTGAATAGAAAACCAGTTTTACTGTATCTCTGTTATTTTGTGTTAAGCACCTGTTAATAATCTGTATTCATTTCGTTCTTCTCATAAAATCCGGATCACTATGGGATTGTAGAACTACATGCAAGAAGCTAACATGGAAGACACCTTTCATATTGGTGTATGGACAAGAAGCAGTAGTTCCCTTGGATTATTTGATACCAAGTTTGAGCATTGGATAAATTACAGATATGATAGAAAGAGGTGCATCACAGGAAATATTAGCTCAAATATTGAAATTAGAATAAGTCATAATCATAGCTGGTTTCCATCAAGAGGTACAAAAAGAAAAGGATAAGTCATGGCATAACAAACGCATTAAGAAGAAGAACTTCAAGGAAGGAGATCTGGTTCTCCTCTATGACAGTAAATACTTACAACACCCAAGGAAGCTTAGAATGCATTGGCTAGGGCCATATCAGATAAAGTCTATCGCAGATGGAGGTTTTGTGCAGATGCAAGATCTAGCAGGCAAGTAAATTCAAGGTTTGGTGAATGGTAGTCGACTGAAACTGTATAGGGACAGTCGAGCCACTAACCATCCGAATTTGTAGCGCAGAGGTTAGACTTGTACATATTTTAAATAGTAAGAGTTAAAAGAAGAAAAAGAAGAAAAAAGTAGAAAAATGAGAAAAAACCAAAAAGAAGTAGGTAGATGGATCAGTGGTCGACAGATAGTTGGAGCATACAGCGCGTTGAAAAAGTTAAGAAGTGAAATGGCAGAACCGTGTGATAGAAAAGACAGTGCAAAGAAAACAAAAAGTTTGGGTGATAAGAAGTGAAGATAATGTGCGCAGAAAAAATATGACAGAAGGAAAGTCTAGTGCACCAGAGAAATATGATATTAGATAAATATTGAGCACCGAAAAAATGAAATAGTCGGGAAAACAAAAACTGGCCACCAAAAAAATGAGGTGCGAAACGAACATTTATGACAGTGAAGGAAGAGTGTCTGGTAAGATTTGGAGCATTTATGACATCACTATAGAAGCAAGAATTGTATTTGACAAGCCACATTCTGACTTCGACTGAACATAGAGCTAAGGAGTGAAAACCTAAGAACGAACAGGAGATATAGAATGAATTCAGTGATATTTCTGAGCAAACCCACACATATCCAAGTAAGATGGCACCATCGAAGGTCGAAGCTCCTAGCAGGACAATGAGGAAAACATGCAGCACCACAAGGTCACCACGGGAGCCAACAATGGAAGTGGAAAACCCTATGCAATCGGAGAGAGTGGTGGATGTGGACACCAATCCTTCCCCAGTCATCGAACCAATGAGTCCTATAGTGGTTGAGGAGTAGGATCCAGCCCCTATGACAAAAAAAATGGAGATTGACCCATAGAAAATGATAAAGAGAAAAACCTTATGCAGCAACCTAGCGTGGAAATAGTCCAGCCAAAAAATGAAGAAGGTGAGGAATGAATTGAGTCTGATGAGTCGAGGGTTCAGTTTGGCACATAGCCAGCACAGCAGAAGAAAATACAAGTAGAAGAGATCACAGAGCAGCAAGAGTCTCACGCAGAAGAGGAAGAGGAAGAGAAAATGCGCCAAGAGGTAGGGACCTCAAGGGCATTAGCAAAGGGGACCAGAGGTCCAAAGGTCACCATGCAAGCAACCAGAGGTAACCCTTCTCTTACAGCACATACCAGCAGGAGTGAAGGTTTTACCATATTTTCTAGGATGCATAGATCAAATGCACTATGTGGTCCACGATGTAAAAGATAGAGACAAGTTTCTGGAATTTGAGCCACAAGTATACATGGAGAGAAAAGGGGTTAGTGTGACAGGAGTACCAATACTAGAATCCAAACAATGGATAGCAGGTTTATATAACACATGCATAATGAACCTACTAGATATCCCACATTTTGGAAGGGGTAAGGAAGTAAATAACTATCTCAAACAATTAATGGCAGTAATGCACGGAGGAATTATTTGGATGGATAGGCAAGTCTCAATTAATGTCAAGTTAATTTAAAAAATAGCAGGTTTTCCCACAAATGGTGAGAAACCTGCACAGTATCTAGATGACAAGACCAAGGAGAAAGCCTTGGCAGAGGAAATGAAGCAAACCTATGGAATAGAGAGTGGATCGAAGGGGATCATCATAAATAGAATCAATGAACTAGTGACGAGGTTAGCAACAAATCTTATGGCATGTAAATTGTTAAGGAAGTGCCACAAGGAAGAGGTACCAATATGGTTGATAGCAGCAGTTGTGCAGTGTGTCAAGGGTACTGTACTTAGCTGGACTCCATACTTGTTAAATTTATTTCTGGATGATTCCAAATACTCCTAAGACTTAGTCATAGAGTTTCACTATTCGTGGTTACTCATACTTATGGCATTAGAGGGATGGAAACACCCCAACTACAACATATTTGCAAAGGAAAGAAAGACAAACTCCAACGTATTTGTGACATATTTGGAAGAAATATAGGAAAAGGTGGTCAAAACTTGGAGGATCCCACCCGAGGTGGTGTAGGAATACAAGAAGATATCCAACTTCAAAGCATCAAGGCACAATATCTGGATCCAGGAAAAAAGGGATTCAAAGAAGGAGTGGTTGTAGATGAGATATTTTGTCACAACAGAGGAAGTGAAATGGGCAA
This sequence comes from Picea mariana, assembly GCA_032191745.1. Lineage (NCBI taxonomy): Eukaryota > Viridiplantae > Streptophyta > Pinopsida > Pinales > Pinaceae > Picea > Picea mariana. The sequence continues at coordinate 3,594 of JASDQU010436060.1, forward strand.
TGAAAGACTGGAAGGAGGAATGGAAGGTTCCAGTGGAGCTAGGAAAAGATAAGAAACCATTAGAAGCAGGCTCCTTACATAAGAAGAGTACCCCAGCAAGAAATACAAGAAAAGCAGTAGTGCAGACAAAGCAAACAGGGAGGAGCACAGCAACAAGAACACTTAGACAGAAAAAGTTTATCCCCAAACCTATCACATAGTAGAAGAACCATGCAGATGCCACTAATGGAGAGACACATAGGGAATATAAAATCCTTGTGCAAGAGGGACAAGTAGGAGGGGGCATACCAGAGACAAATACCCCAATCACAATAGAGAAAACAAATTCAAGGCCACCCAAGAGAACTATTTTACAGTCAGGTGGAGTGTGCAAGAAAATGAAGGCGCATAAGAAGCTCCCTCGGTATACAATAATAGAATATGATGTGGAATTAGTCACAGAAAGACTACAGGTGATCCAAAATGNATGCATAGGCCTCATCGTTGCAAACCCAACACAACTTGAACGGGCTCAAATGGGCATCGTATGCAAAAGATATAAAGTTTTGTTTGTTTTTCCAAATAGGAAAAATTTTGTTAACTATACAGTTCATACAGTGCTGATGGGGCAGCTGACCGTATAGTATGTATGGCCATACAGGTGACGTGGTAGTGGTGCATTGGCATGTTGACTGGGAAGTTGATGGTTGAGAGGTGGACGAGTCATTTTGTGACATGTGGCACCACTGCAAGGATGACATGTGGCACGTCCGTACAAGATAATGTGGTAAGGTTCGTACAATTGTACGACACATGGCAGCTAACTGGACTGGTAGGCTGACATGGAAGATGCCCTAAATAGACAGGTGTGGAAGATGTGGTCAAATCACATTTGGACACATGTCATTTCTTGGGATAGTTTAATGGTGCCACATGGCCCAGTCATGGGCTGTCAAGTGGCACCCTCCATTGGTTGGAAATTATAAAATGGTATGGACTCCACGAGAGTCGAACCCATGACCTCTGGTCCAGGAAGGATGATTTGGTAGGGCCAGGCTACTAGCCCACCCATAATGGTTCTTGTTAACCATTGTCACAATGTAATATTTAAGCTTTTGTTAAGTATTGTTTGGCAGAGAATAGGGTTGGGGCTAGGCCCCAGCCCCTGGCTCTACCATACAAACTCTTCCATATAACCCTATAGTTTATGGGTTGGCTCAAATTTATATGGTTTAAGCCCGCGGTTTTAAAGCACTCTACCATGTGTCCATACCTTACCACTTGACATCGCCCACTCCTTTTCAATAGCCCCGACATTGGCATATGACCAGTACCATATGACCCAGACCTCCATTACTTTGGCATGCATATTGTGGGGTTAGTGCCCCGTTGGTTGGGCACGTAACCAAATGATTATGACTAGGGGGATAAACTATTGAAGGCGCGTGGAGGTATAAGCCATGGCCACATGACCAGGGGTCAACGGTTAGAGGGCCAGTGTGTTAGCACCAGACCAGGGCCACATGGAGGGCGTGAATATGACCAAGGGCCTGGATTTCGGGGGTTTCACCCTAAATTAGCCCAAAAGTGGGTTTTTAAACATTATATTATGATTTTAATTGATTTTTATCCTGGTATTGGGAGATTTTGGCCATTATTGGAGGATATGGAGCTCTTTTTGAGGCCAGATCTTAAGGGGAAGTTGTGATTTTGTAGCCAAATTCAAGCCTATATAAACTAGAGGTTCTTGGTAGCTTGTGAGGGAGGTTCAGATCAGGAAAATGTTGAAGAATTGAAAAGCCAAATCCATTTTTATGCAAGGAAGCCATTGAGGAGAGAAACTTTGTGGGCCATTTCTGGGAGCTTCGTTCATCCGTTTTCAGTGTTGTCAGTTTTGTTGGGTTCTTAAGATCTAGCATAACATAGTCAGATCATTTTTTAATCCATTTGGAAATTTTATGATGTACTTTTGAATCTTTGAAGATAAATAAGAAAGCCTCACCCACTGAGACAAAGGCCCGGAAACGTAGGTGATATTGCCGAACTCTGTTAACAACCTTTGTTGTTATGGTTTTCTGATTCTTGTGATTATTTCCAGATCTATATATTTTATATGGATTCCATGTTTCATCATTAATTCTTCGTCTTTCATCAATTTCCTAAATGGTTAATGAACTCATTCTTTAAAACTCAACCATAGTCTTTAAAAGATCTTTTCGGATCAAGTGGTGTCAGAGCTAGTTGACAGTTGGTTGGTGAGTTTGCATGATTACCAGGGAAAAGCTTAATCATGGTGAAGGCGAGATTGTTGAAAAGAATTTTGAGATTGGATCGAGAAGTTGGACATCTCAAAGTGAGAAAATGGCATCTAAAGAGGGACTTTCTCAAGATGAGAAGGATTTTCGAAATACTCTTTTTTCCATGGCAGAGATGGTGAAAGTGTTGTATGAAGATTACTTGGAACGAAAGAGATTGGTTCAAGGGAAATATTCAAAGAACGACAAAAGTGAAGAAGAATTGAAGGAATTTCCTTCTACACCTATTTCAAAAATCATCTCTGAGGTATGCAGTGGAAGTCATTCATCAATTTCGCATTGTTCCCATCAAGATGGTTCTTTTGGTGCTTTTGAAAAACATACAAGATGTATAGTTTTGAAATTACTAACCAAGATGGTTTATGAAGGAAAGGGCCTTGGAAATAAGGGTCAAGGTATTGTTAATCCCATAGAGGTTGTGGAAAGACCTCGTTATTTATGATTGGGATATGGTGAAGAGGCGATTGGAGAATGCTCCAAAACATTGGAAGCAAGTGATGCTTCAAATGACCAGCCTAATTCATTGCGGGAACAATTCACAAAAAGTGATGGTGTATAACTCCATGATGGTGAAAGTGAATGCAATTCATCTCCAAAGAAAAGTGAATATAAGCAAGAAAGGTATAATGTTCATGGTTGTTCCAAAATTATTTTTGATTATAAAAAGCATAATCATGTAATCCAAAACTTGTGGAATATGTATCCTTGTACATTTTGTCATTCACCCAAGAATTGTGTGGCCAAGTTTTGGAAGAGACAATCTTTGTACAGGAAATTTATGTCGACCAGGAAGGAGACACGACATAAAGACTCAACTCCACAACAGAACAAAGAGAAGGGAAAACAAGTTTGGATGTCGAAAACCACAACACTTATTGCAACAAGGGTGGACATCAAAAGGATAAATGTTGGAAGCTTAATCCAGAGCTTCATATAAAGAAGGAAAAAAATATTGTGCATGTACTCACAATGGAAGAGGCAGTACCAGCGAAGCAAGAGGAAAAATATGAAGGAAAGAAACCATTCACTTGGTTTTTCCAGAAGTGGATATCCCATCTTCATTATATTTTGCTTCCATTAATATAATCACACATGTTGTAATGATGACCTGTTATAACATCATTTTGTACAACATAGTGTTTTGTTTTATCCTTATGAGTATGTAATCAATAAGGTCAATTTGGTAACCTTTTGGAGGACCAAAAGGTATAGTGGGGAGGTGTGATCCAAAATGGATCCTAGAACCAAAATGGGTCCAGAAAGGCCTAAAAATCAAAGTTCTCATAATCACTTCAAAATGAATGTGTGTGTAGGCCTCATCGTTACAAACCCAATGCAACTTGAATGGGCTCAAATAAACATCGTATGTGAAATATATTGCATTATGTTCGTTTTTCCAAATAGGCAAAAGTGTGTTGACTGTACAGTCTGTACATTGTTAATGTGGTAGTTGATCGTATAGTTAGTATGGTCGTAAAGGTGACATGAAAGTGGTGCGTTGGCATGTTTATTGGGAAGTTGATGGTTGACAGGTGGACGAGTCATTTTGTGACACGTGGCACCAATGCAAGGGTGACACGTGGCATGTTTGTACAACTTGATGTGGCACGTCCTTACAAGCTAACATGGAAAGGTCCGTACGGTCATATGACATGTGGTAGCTGACTAGAATGGTAAGATCACATGGTAGGTGCGATGGTTGGACATGTGTGGCAGACATGGTTGAATCACATTTGGACACATGTCATTTATTGTGCGAACGTAATGGTGCCACGTGGCCCAGTCATGGGTTTCCACGTGGCACCCCTCCATTGGTTGGAAATTATAAAATGGTATGGACTCCATGGGATTCAAACCCGTGAGCTCTGGTCTAGGCGGGGAGATTTGGCAGGGCCGAGCTACCATCCCGCCCATGGTGGTTCTTGTTAACCATAGTCACATTGTAATATTTAAGCTTGTGTTAAGTATTGTTTGGTGGAGAATAGGGCTGGGGCTATTCCCCAGCCCCCGACGCTACCAAACGACCTCTTCCATATAACCCTGCAGTTTATGGGTTGGTGTTGAGTTGTGAAAAAGGTACAAATATCCTCCTTATTTCTATGGTTCGTGATGAAATCTTGATTGACGTTTTTTGTTAATTTGGAATAATTAGGATAGAAAATGATTAAAATGTATTCTAGAAATATTATTGAGTAATGTTAGATAAATTCTAATGTTTGGTTGGAATTGTTTTATTTTAGCACAGGAATGGATAAATATTGTCAAACCCAAGATATTTAAGGATATTCAGAAGATATGAAGACTGTTGAAGGTTGAAGACATGAGGCGCAAAGCAGTTTGGAGGAAGACTGATTCTATATTTTGTAAACTTTATAAATAGTAAATTAATATTGAGGATCTCTCGATCCTCGGGATAGCTTAATTTACCCATATTATTGTTATATATAGAGGGTAATGAATTCTCAAAAGGATCATCTAAGAATTTTATTGAAGCATTCAGAACTCAGAATTACTCTGCGCAAGAAGTTTTGTAAATGTTGTACCAGTTATGGAATTAATAGAAGCTTTGAACTTTTTCATCATTTTCGCATACTTATTTTCTAGCAGCAGTGCTTCTGAGGACCGAGGGCCCAGTCTGAAGGAGTTACTATCTCAATCTGTAATTGTATCAATTTTATTTATGTTCTGTAAATTAAATCTCTTTTGCAATAGTTAAGAAAATGCATGAGTGTGTTAATGATTTTATGTTGTTTTCTTACAAAAGATAGGCGTTTCAATTGAATGTTATCGATTGTTGTTCCAGTTTCCATTGTTGTAGTTTAGTGCTTGATAGTTCCTCTGATTATTATCCACGTTGTTCCTTTTGATTAAATTAGCATATGTTTTTCCTTTCGCTTAAATTAACATTTGTTGTTCCTTTCGATTTAATTAGCATTTGTTGTTCCTTTCACTTAAATTAGTAATTGTTGTTCCTGTCGGTTAGATTACAGTCATTGTTCATTTTCACAGATATAATTCACTACTTATTTTCAACATGTTAAATGATTGCCAATAGATTAGTTTATCAAGATTTTCTTGAATTCAATAACTATCTCTTAATTAGATCAATTCAGCAATTCAATTATTGCCTTTAAATTCATAGCATGTTGTAGATCAGATTTCAATTTTGTTAAGATATTAGTTTCATATTTTTAACGAATTTGTGAGGAAATTGATTGTTGATAAACTCAAATTTACTTTAACTACACGATTTTAGCCTCTACAACTATCTGCATAGACTTTGTTGACATTGATAAAAAGACGAATCCTTGGGTTGATAAATTAATGTTAACTAAGGTTGTTTTTAGGATATCTGTAGAGCTCAACATTTTGGCGTCGTTGTTGGGGAGAGTGTAAAATATAGCATAGGTTGTGTCTCTAGAGGATGAGGTATTGAAGATGGAAATTAAGAACCTACACAGGCAACAAGTAAAATGTGTGTGCCAATGCCTACCTCCAACTGATGTATAGAGGTCACTTAGGTACTTAGAATTTTATGTGAAGTGTGCATGACTAAGAAGAAAGAACCTAAAAAACCAAAAGCCCCACCAAAAACTACAAAATCCCAGGGCTCGATGGCCCCTAGAAGAAGCACTTTCATAGACGAAATCATTTGCAAAGATGAATCTCAAGCTTTGGTTGGACCTAGGAGAGGTTCTACTCGAATCCCCCAGGTAGCAAATTCACCGACTGCAGCCCATGCTGAGGTTCATAGTGGAACTGAAGGGACTGAAAAAAAATTTCAAAATACAGATCTTCCACCTCTCAGCCCTTTAGACGAGGGGAAATCTTGTAATTTGGAGGAAGGAGAAGGGGACACCAGCGGGGTTGCTGAGGCAAACCCATCACCACAACCTAATCCTAGATCTCCAGTGATAGGAGAAGGCATACCTGAAATCCCAGATAGAGGTAGTGCAATTAAATTCCCTATGGGATCAAGTAACCAATCACCTCAAATAGAACACCCAAACCAAGAAATTCCTGAAGATTATTGGCATATTTTCAACCAAATGGTGCAACCAAATCAACCACAAGCCCAGAATTCCACTTGGGAATATCCAATTGTTTATCCAGTTGCCAATGCTCCTATGAAAGTGATTCCCTTACAAAATCTACCAACCTTTCATGGATTAATTTTAGAAGACCCAAATGCATTCTTATTCGAATTTGATGTCCTATGTAGGGGTTATGACTACACCTCTGAACCCCAAAAAATAAAATTGTTCCCTTCCACTTTGAAAGGGGAAGCTCTGTGCTGGTTTATGGGATTAGCGGGCGAAACTATAAACTCGTGGGATGAAATGAAACAAGCCTTCTTGAAAAAATATCAGGATTATTGTAGAACCATGGATCTAAAAGATGAAATATTTCAAATCACTGCAAAGGAAAATGAGACATTAGAAGAATATGTTGAAATATTCCAATACAATTTGCAAAGATCTCCTTATGGTACACTACCAGGTGAGGTACTCAAAGCCACTATGATAAAAGGGATGAAAGATGAATGGGTAGAAACATTGAATTTAATAGGGAAGGGTGATATTTATCAAGAAACTGATGATAACATTGTCCTATTGTGCATCAGGTGCTCACATGGAAGTACACGAACCAGATCAGGGATGCGGGCTCCCCTCATCGGGAGTAGAAATATTACCAACGGGGATGTTACCCGAGCAGAAGTCGGTAATCTCTTAGAAAATTTAAAAATTACATTCTGAGCACTCTGACTACAAAATTGGATGTGTTGCAGGCTAAACAAAAACAGGCACATGCAGAAAAATCCTTGGCCATATTTTTCCACCGATGTAGAAAGAAACATGGTCTGAGGGAATGTCCTTTGGATGTGGTTCGGGTGTGTGTTATCTGTGCTAAATACCACAAAACAGATCAATGCTCATCTCTCTTGGGATTAAAATTTGTCTTAAAAGAGGTAGAAGAGGAAACAGAACCGGTATATCTAATAGCTCAGCATCGCTAATGGCAGGCTCATTCCCAAGGTACACTACAAGATCCTTCCTCTTTCTTTTTTGGGTAGTATAATCAGCAGCAAAATTCTGGTAACACATGGCAGGGTCAACCATTTTCTAACCCCACCTGGAAGTCCCAGCAATATCCATCTACAAATCCTACTTGGCCAAATCAACCAACTACAAATCCCCCTTGGCCAAGTCAACCAACTACAAATCCCCATTGGCCAAATCAACCAACTGCAAATCCCACCTGGCCTAACTCACAATACCCCACCTTGTCTTGGCAGAATCCAAGTAATAATTCCTATTCTTCATAGTGGTCCAACACGGCTTCCCAAAACCCCAATTGGAATCCAAATTGGTAGCGCCCCATGGGAATCACCAAACAACCCATGGGGATGACCCCTCAAACTCAATCCACTTTGCAAGCTCCACTGTAACTACCCTAGAATCCTCAACCACAGTTGTTCCCTCAATTACCAGTTCAACCCCACACAAATCCCAATAATAGACCAGCCCAACTTGTGCAGATTATTGAGAACATGGATGGGGAAATCAACTCTGTAGGGTGCAACAAACTCCGGTTGAGGTCAGGGTGCATAGTTTATCTTGAAAGGAATAATATTCACCAAGATAAGGAAAATGAAAATAATGTACAACCAACAATAACACCTTCGACTGTGGTCATAATGGAAGAAACAGAGGAGGAAGGAAACACAGTCAAGCAACAAAATCCTAATGAGGATGTAACTCCTCCTCGTCTGTTCCCCAAAAGACTAATGATAGAAAAAACATCTGTGTATCCTAACTTTGACATCGTATGGGAAATAAGAAATCTATATGTTAAAATTCCACTCCTACAGGCTCTGCAAGACATCCCAATTTATGCAAAGACAATTAAGGAATTATGTGGGAAGAATCCTGTCAGGAAAGTTAAGAATTCATCATCAACTGTTCACGTGGTAGGTGCCTTGTCTGATCTCATCCTAGGAAGACAGGAACCGGTCAAATATGTAGACCCGGGGAATACCATAGTAACAGTTCAGATAGACGGTTGTTCTTTTCCAAATACACTAGTGGATTTGGGGGTAGCCATTAATATCTTGACCATCGAAACTTGCAACATCCTGGGTTTTACTTCTTTCGAACCTACTCCAATTATGTTACAATTGGTTGATCGATCAGTGGTCAAACCAGTTGGTACATTGCAAAATATAGCAATTTCAGTTGACTCTTTGGAGTATCCGGCTGATTTCCTCATTATCAACCTAAGAAGTGGACTTGATGGCCATCCATTAATACTGGAGAGACCATGGCTTGCAACAACAGATGCATATATAGGATGTCGCACGGGAAACATGACCATTGCTAGAGGAGGTGCTACAAATAATCTCATCCTGTAGCCTTTAGCTAAACCAAGCCCATCCATTATACATTAGCAATTTCCACCACCTAGATATCCAAAAAAAAATCTACAATCCCCTCTCACACTAGAAGAAGCTATGGGACTCAAAAATCAACTACAAGACGATGTGATCAGAAGCTTCATTAATAGCCCAGATATTGTAAGTAACCCGACATTCCAAATGCTAAAGGTTGTGTTAGATAATGAGGCACAAGGAGATCCGTTGGAAGAATTGATGGAACAAAAGATCCCCACTACCGTTGTTCATAACAACAAACTGGTTGAGATTGCACCAAAGAGGGTTCTGAATATTAATGTGAATCTAAAAAAGCAACAACAACACAAGTTGATTCAGATCCTTTCTAAGTATCAGCAGGCTTTTGCCTGGGAGTATTTTGATATGAAGGGCATTGATCTGCAACTCTGCACACATCATATTTATATTGAGAAAGATGCTTGACCCATCTGATAGCCCCAAAGAAGATTGAATCCTCACCTCAGGGACATCGTTAAATAAGAATTACAGAAACTGCTAGATGTAGATTTTATAAAATAGAAACTACAAATAGCCTGAGTTGTGAAAAAGGTACAAATATCCTCCTTATTTCTATGGTTCGTGATGAAATCTTGATTGGCTTTTTCTGTTAATCTGGAATAATTAGGATATAAAATGATTAAAATGTCTTCTAGAAATATTATTGAGTAATGTTAGATAAATTCTAATATTCAGTTGGAATTGTTTGATTTTAGTGCAAGAGTTGATAAATATTGTCAAACCTAAGATAGTTAAGGATATTTTGAAGATATGAAGACTGTTGAAGTTTGAAGACATGAGGCACAAAGCAGTTTGGAGGAAGACTGATTCTATATTTTGTAAACTTTATAAATAGTAAAAGCGATCCTGAGGATCTCTCGATCCTTAGGATAGCTTAATTTACCCATATTATTCTAATATAGAGGGTAATGAATCCTGGAAAGGATCATCTAAGAATTTTATCCAAGCATTCAAAACTCAGAATTACTTTGTGCAATCAGTTTTTGTAAATGTTGTACCAGTTATGTAATTAATAGAAGCTTTGAACGTTTTCATCATTTTTGCATATTGAGTTTCTAGAAGCAGTGCTTCTGAGGACCAAGGGCCCAGTCTGAAGGATTTACTATCTCAATCTGTAATTGTATCAATTTTATTTATGTTCTGTAAATTAAATATCTTTTGCAATAGTTAAGATAAATGAATGAGTGTGTTAATGATTTTATGTTGTTTGCTTACATAAGATAGGCGTTTCAATTGAATTTTATCGATTGTTGTTCCAGTTTCCATTGTTGTAGTTTATTTCTTTACAGTTCCTCTCATTATTATCTGCGGTATTCCTTTCGCTTAAATTAACATTTGTTGTTCCTTTCGCTTTAATTAGCATTTGTTGTTCCTTTCGCTTTAATTAGTAATTGTTGTTCCTTTCGGTTAGATTATAGTCATTGTTCCTTTTCATAGATATAATTCACTACTTCTTTTCAACAAGTTAAATGATTTCCAATAGATTAGTTTATCAAGATTTTCATGAATTCAATTACTGTCTCTTAATTAGATCAATTCAAGAATTCAAGTAATGCCTTTCAATTCATAGCATGTTGTAAATCAAATTTCAATTCTGTTAAGATCTTAGTTTCAGATTTTTAACAAATGTGTGAGGAACTTGATTATTGATAAACTCATATTTACTTTAACTACATGATTTTAGCCTCTACATCTATCTTCATAGACTTTACTGACATTCTTGCAATAAAAAGATGAATCCTCGGGTTGATAAATTAATGTTAACTAAGGCTATTTTTAGGACATATTTAGAGCTCAATAGTTGGCACAGATTTGTATGGTTTAAGAAAAAGGTCTTAAAGCACTCTTCCATGTGTCCATACCTTACCACTTGGCACAACGCACTCCTTTGCAATAGCCCTGGCGTTGGCATATTACCAGTACCATATGACCCGAACCTCCAATACTTTGGCGCATAGATTGTGTGGTTAGCGCCCGGTCAGTCAAGCTAGCTCGCTGACCAAGGCACGTAACCAAAGGCTTATGACCAGGGGGGTAAACTGTTAAAGGCGTGTGGAAGTATAAGCAATGGCCACATGGGCCAAGACAAGGGATGAGGGGTCGACGGTTAGGGTGGCAGCATGCTAGCACCATACCAGGGCCACATGGAGGGCCCGGATTTCAGGGGCTATGCCCTAAATTTTCCCAAAAGTGGGTTTTTAAACATTATATTATGATTTTAATTGGTTTTTAGCCTGATATTGGGAGATTTTGGCCATTATTGGAGGATCTGGAGCTCTTTTTTAGGCCAGATATTGGGGGGAAGTTAAGAGTTTGTTGCCAATTTCAATCCTATATAAACCAGAGGTTCTTGGTAGCCTGTGAGGGAGGTTCAGATCAAGAAAATGTTGAATAATTGAAAATCCAAAGCCATTTTTATGCAGGGAATCCATTGAGGAGAGCAACTTTGTGGGCCATTTCTGGGAGCTTTGTTCATTCATTTTCAGTGTCATGAGTTTTGTTGGTTTCTTGAGATATAACAGAACACAGCCAGATCAGTTTGTAATCCATTTGGAACTTCTATGAATAATGTTTGAATCTTTGAAGAGAAATAAGAAAACCTCACCCACTGAGACAAAGGCCCGGAGACGTAGGCGATATTATTGAACTCCGTTAACAAATTTTGCTATTATGGTTTGTTGGTTCTTGTGCTTATTTCTAGATCTGTAAATTTTATATGGATGTCATGTTTCATCATTAATTCTTCCTCTTTCATCAATTTCCAAAATGGTTAATAAAATCATGCTTTAAAACTCAACCATAGTCTTTAAAAGATCTTTTCAGATCAATTGGTATCAGAGCTAGTTGACGGTTGGTTGGTGAGTTTGCATGATTACCAGGGAAAAGTTGAATCATGGTGAAGTCGAGATTTTTGAAGAGAATCATGAGATTGGATTGAGAAGGTGGACATCTCAAAGTGAGAAAATGGCATCTAAAGAGGCACTTTCTCAAGATGAGAAGGATTTTCAAAATACTCTTTTTTCCATGGCAGAGATGGTGAAAGCGTTGTATGAATATTACTTGGAACGAAAGAGATCGGTTCAAGGGAAATATTCAAAGAACGACAAAAGCAAAGAAGAATTGAAGGAATTGGCTTCTACACCTAATTTAGAAATCATCTCTGAGGTATGCAGTGGAAGTCATTCATCAATTTCGCATTGTTCACATCAAGATGGTTCTTTTGGTTCTTTTCAAAAACATATAAGAGGTATAGGTTTGAAATTGCTAACCAAGATGGGTTATGAAGGAAAGGGCCTTCGAAAAAAGGGCCAAGGTATTGTTAATCCCATAGAGGTTGTGGAAAGACCTTGTTATTTAGGATTGGGATATGGTGAAGAGGCGATTGGAGAATGCTCCAAAACATTGGAAGAAAATGATGCTTCAAATGACCAGCCTAAGTCATTACGGGAACAATTCACAAAAGGTGATGGTGCATCAATCCATGATGGTGATAGTGAATGCGAGTCATCTCCAAAGAAAAGTAAATATAAGCAAGAAAGGTATAATGGTCATGGTTGTTCCAAATTTGTTTTTTATTATAAAAAGCATAATCATGTAATCCAAAACTTGTGGAATATGTATCCTTGTAATTTTTGTCATTCACCCAAGCATTGTGTGGCCAAGTGTTGGAAGAGACGATATTTGTACAGGAAATTTATGTAGACCAGGAAGGAGACACAACATAAAGACCCAACTACACAATGGAAGAAAGAGAAGGGAAAACAATTTTGGATGTCGAAAAAACACTTCACTTATAGCAACAAGCCTGGACATCAAAAGGCTAAATATTGGAAGCTTAATCTGGAGCTTCATGCAAATAGGGACAAAACTATTGTGCATGTACTCACAATGGAAGAGGCAGTACCAGTGAAGCAAGAGGAATAACATAAAGGAAAGAAACCATTCACTTGGTTTTTCTAGAAGTGGATGTCCCATCTTCATTGTATTTTTCTTCCATTAATGTAATCACACATGTTGTAATGATAACATGTTATAACATCATTTTGTACAACATAGTGTTTTGTTTTATCCTTATGAGTATGTAATCAGTAAGGTCCATTTTGTAACCTTTTGGAGGACCAAAAGGTCTTAGTGGGGAGGTGTGATCCAAAACGGATCCCAAAACCAAAATGGGTCTAGGAAGGCCTAAAAATCAAAGTGCTCAAAATCACTTCAAAATGGGTGTGTGTGTAGGCCTCATCGTTACGAACCCAATGCAACTTGAATGGTATCAAATATACATTGTATGTGAAAGATATCGCGTTCTCTTCATTTTTCCAAAAAAGCAAAATGTTTCTGACTGTATAGTCTATATAGTCCTTACAGTGCTGACGTGGTAGTTGACCGTACATTTCATACAGTGTTGACATGGCAGCTAACTATACAGTCCGTACAACCATGTAGATGATGTGGCAGTGGTGTGTTGGCATGTTGACTGGGCAGTTGATGGTTGATAGGTGGATGAGTCATTTTGTGACACGTGGCACCACTGCAAGGGTGACATGTGCTACATCCATACAAGTTGATGTGGCAAGGTACGTATAGTCGTATGACATGTGGCAGCTGAATGGACTAGTAGGATGACATGGTAGGTTCGGTGACTAGACAGGTGTGGCAGACGTGGTCAAATCACATTTGGACATGTGTCATTTCTTGGGTGAATGTAATGGTGCCATGTGGCCCAGTCATGAGCTTCCATGTGGCACCCCTCCATTGGTTGGCAATTATAAAATGGTATGGACTCCATGGGAGTTGAACCTGTGACCTCTAGTTTGGGCAGGACGATTTGGCAAGACCGCGATACCAGCCTGCCCACAATGGTTCTTGTTAACAAAAGTCACAATATAATATTTAAGCTTGTGTTAAGTAATGTTTGGTAGAGAATAGGATTGGGGCTAGGCCCCAGCCCCCAACGCTACCATACGACCTATTCCATATAACCCTACAGTTTATGGGTTGGCGCAGATTTGTATGCTTTAAGCCTGTAGTTTTAAATCACTATGCCATGTGTCCATACCTTACCACTTGGCACGGCCCACTCCTTGGTAATAACCTCGACGTTGGAATATGACCAATACCATATGACTCGGACTTCCAATACTTTGGTGCATGGATTGTGGGGTTAGCGCTCAGTCGTCTAGGCTATCTTGTTGACCAAGGCGCGTAACCAAAGTCTTACGACTGGGGGGATAAACTGTTAAAGGCGTGTGGAGGTATAAACCATGGCCACATGGGCCAAGCCACAGGACCAGGGATCGGCGGTTAGGGGGCTAGCACGCTAGCACCAGACCAAGACCACATGGAGGGCATGAATATGACCAGGGGCCCGGATTTCAGGGGTTTCACCCTAAATTAGCCCAAAAGTGGGTTTTTAAACATTATATTATGATTTTAATTGATTTTTAGCCTGATATTGGGAGATTTGGGCCATTATTGAAGGATCTGAAGCTCTTTTTGAGGCCAAATCTTGGGGGGAAGTTGGGAGTTTGTTGCAAAATTCAAGACTATATAATCCATAGGTTCTTGGCAGCCTATGAGGCAGGTTCAGATCATGAAAATTCTTAAGAATTGAAAATCCAAAGTCATTTTTATGTAGGGAATCCATTGAGGAGAGCAACTTTGTAGGCCATTTCTGGGAGCTTCATTCATCTATTTTCAGTGTCGTCAGTTTTGTTGGGTTCATGAGATCTAGAATAACATATCCAAATCAGTTTGTTATCCATTTGGCACTTTTAGGATGTAATTTTGAAGATTTGAAGATAAATAATAAATCCTCACGCACTGAAACAAAGGCCCGGAGATGTAGGAGATATTGCCAAACTCCGTTAACAACTTTTGTTTTTATGGTTTGTTGATTCTTGTGCTTATTTCCAGATATGTTTATTTTATATGGCTATCATGTTTCATCATTAATTCTTCCTATTTCATCAATTACCTAAATGGTTAATGAACTCATGCTTTAAAACTCAACCATAGTCTTTAAAATATCTTTTCGGATCAACATGACTCCATTGTAGAAGCATACAAAGATGCACAAAAAAAGAGAGAGAAGATAATGCAAGATATGACATAAGTAAAGTAGTTCTTGGAGCATATACAATTTATCAAGGTGCATCACAAAGGACAAACACAACAGTAACAAACAGCGCAAGAATAGGACATGCCAGTACAGAATGAGGAGGAAACAGTAAAGATAATGGCAGTGGCAAGTGAAACCTTTAGCATTACTAAAGACATGCTACAAATGGATGAAGACATGGTGTGGAAATAGGTCAAGGATGTAGAACATATGGAATTGGTGTTGGCTAAGGTACCAACCAAAGCACTATATAAGTTGCAGATGAGAATCGCACAAGAAGTATAATCGAGAGCTAGGACGAATGCGACAAACTTGGAGACATACAAGGAAGAGAAGGAGGTGCTAGAGATAGCCCTCAAAGAAGTGCAAATCAAATGTGAGGAGGAAAAAAAGCGCACAGACAAACTGGAGCAAAGACTTGAGGAAGTCTTCCAAATGATCCCAGACAGCGCACTAGCAGGAGAAATCAGTGCAGAAGAAAATATAAAAAGGATAGTGTAGACGATGAAAGGGTATAAACAGAAGATAGTAGAATTGGTTGGGAAGTTGACACCAACCACCCCTCCAAAGGTCAGGTCAAAGAGGCAGAAGAAGGCAATAGAACAAATAAACAGTATTGTGTTGGAAGTAAAAGAAGTATCAAATACCTATGAAAGGACCGTGAAAATATGGACGAGCCTGGAAGAAGACGAAGGGGTCCAACAGTTAGATCAGAGGGAAGAAAAGTTGAATGTCATAGTCCATGATTTGAAGTAGAGACAAAGGATGATGAGTATTTCAGATATGCTAAAAAGTATTTAGGAGATGAAAAATATACAAGAAGATTTGAATACAATCTAAGGGGAAAGACAAATAAGACAGGCTCAGTTGGAGCCCCTGCAGTAGCAAGCAGAGAAGATGATAGCATAGTTTGAAACAGAGAAAGGTAGATTGGAACAAGCACACTCAAAGTGTATAAAAGTAATGAAGGATCATGTAATAATGCAGGTGGTGGAGACCTTGACAGAAAAGAGTGTGCAGGACAACAGACAAGTAGATGCACTCACAAAGAAGATCCAAGCATTAGAGAAATCGGTGCAGGAGGCACACACTGCCTAAGTGGTTTGGGATGAGCCACATGTTAGTGTTGGGGGCCTGTTGGAGAAGGAAATTTTGGGGTTCAGCATATTAAATGAAGCAGAAGGGACCAAGGAAGTAGCGTGCACTAGGAAAGAAGGAAAATCAATACGACAGAGGGAAAAGGAAGCAACGCGCCAGGAATTAAGGAAGATCAGAGCATAGTCAAAACAAGGAATGGTTGGATCGAATACCAACTGCATGCAAGGCAGTTAGAAAGTGGACAAGTTGAGTCCACATAGAATTAGGGTTTTGAGTCATCATGTAAGGGTCTTTACCCACCTTTTTTAGTATAAATAGAGGATGCATGAAGTAGCTAAGGGGGATTATGTGATATCTTATCTTGAGTTTGTCTAGTTTTGGTGAGTTTGAGTTCAGTCTTGAATAAGTTTTGAGTCACAGTATCAGTTTTGTGGAGAGATGTGGAGCTCGTATGTAGTCAGTGTTGAAATGTATCTGAGGTTCATGTCACAAGTTGTGGAGCTTGGTGCAATGTTGGTCAACCTCACCATTAATAAACCTATCATGTAATGTGCACAATGCTATTTTGATGAAGAATAATAAATAAGAAAAATATCTTTGTGGACATATCACAGGGGGTGAACCATGGTAAAATCATGTTTTGTGATGTTTTTAAATGATGTTTTCTATTGTTTATGTAATTATGAATGAATGATGAATGGTTAAAATAATATTTTCTAGCGTTCAATAATGATAATGCATAATGAAATAATTGTTAGATCTAGATGAATGGCATAATGACGTACATAACATGATGCATGTGAAAGTGTAAGAAGTAGAACATCCCCAATCCCTTCCATGATCGCAGACATCTGCGTCCTGCAGTCACCCATAAGCCATCTCGGGTGAGACTGCGTTGTGCACTCTGTGCGTGGTGTAGCCTTCTAGTTTACCAGAAGGGCCGATGGTTTCTAGGTTTTTTTTGAAGAATTAAGGTATAATATGGGTCATCCCATACATCCAATAACATGTAGTTGAGGGTGCTCAGAGAGGATATGAACTGATGACAATCCAACTAATGGTGTCGACTACTCCTCCAGATAAAAAAACATAGTAATGATATTTTCACTAATGAAACGCTACTATGAATAATAAATAACCATGTCATTTTAACACTTTTTGTTATTGTAGTGGATGCCCCTATAGTGCATCATCATGCATGTCGTGCTACTAGAAGTAGTACAATACTTGAGATAATGTATCATCATCTAGCAGTAGAAGAGGGACCAATAACTTAAGGAGATCAAAACAAATGTTATGATGATTTACTCGTGAATTATATCAAAAATAAGAAATGGAAAAAGAAGTAATTGTACATATTCTAAGGACAAACTTTATTAATATAAATTATTTATTGTACAAAAAAAATTTCGTTACCTTCTTATGCATAAACCTTATATCTTTTGTCTACACATACCCTCTTTCTTTCATTTACCTTTAATTCTTGTTTTGTTACTTTTTATGTATGATTGGGTATGGGGAATTGAGAGTGATGTGAGGGGGGGGACGAGCTTCCACATTCACGTGGTTGGCTATGTTTAGTAGAGAATAAATTATTCTTGAAACAAAGAATACCTCATTCATGAGGTATTCCCATTTACTATTTCTAGAGCATCATACATGTTTAATTATTATCATTTAATATAATTTTTCATTCTCTTTGACAAATGCAACCTCATACATGTTTAGTTATTATCCAGTCATATAACCTTTTATTGTCTTTGAAAAATGCAAGTTTGAAGGGAGGTCACCTCCATGATACACAATGCATATTTAACAAGGTATCAATAATTTTCTTCTCTTGCCTTATGAAATTTTCCTTCATTTCCTTGTATACTTAAATTCAAAATCCAAGGACACATAATGGTGGAAACAATTATTATTCATTTAATAATATTGTTTTTAGAGATTATTATTTTTTTGATATTGGAATAGAGCTTGGGTGGGAACTTCCCCTCGTTTCGAGGATGGTACCCGGGGTAAACTAGATTTGGTAGAAATCCGAGGCTTTTTCAATAGATTTCTTATTTAAGAGCTCAACATGTCACTTGCATAAATTCAACCTGGGTGGGGGGGAAACAACCCTCAGCACAAACCACTCCGGCTAAACCCAATTGACTCTTTTGGAGAGTATTTATTGTAACTTGATATGGAATATTATGTTCTCCCTTAAAAAATTTGTTTTCCAATGTTCAATGTTCAAAAACACCTATTCATAGGACTTGACAATGTAGAATGTTAGTTGGAGTTGGTGGTTGATTCAATGAACATTGAAAACAATGTTGATAAATCAGATGGTGAGAAAAAATTGAGTCCCATACTTGTACATATGAAATGTTGGTAGCGGGCCTATTTTGAGGAAAGACTCATTTTTGGAAAGGAAGATCTAATTTTGGATCATGCGCAACAAGTGGAAAGAAAGAAGCATGTAGAAAAAGAAGGAAACACAACGTGTAAGAGGAAAAGCCACATGGCAAGGAGGTAGGAAAGCCTAACCATGATAGGGTTAGGGTTTTTTTTAAGGATTGTAATGGCTATCATCCTGTAAAATAGTATAAATAAAGACCTAGGAGGTCTAGAGTAGAGGTAGGTTGGTGTTGGTGTTGTTTTTGGTTGGTTGTAGTAGAAGATGATATAGGTTATCAAGTATAATAAGTCTTGTAGAACAATCAAATAGGAGAGTCCTTGAGGGTTAGGTCATAGGATGAGGAGCCTGGTGTTATTGAGTCCACCTCATAAAGGATTCTTGACTTGATCTTGATTGTATTACTAAGATGTAATGTGCGCAGTGCAATATTTCACAACAGATTAATACAAGAGCAGAGAACCCAAATCTTTGTGGATGTAGCCCCGGGAGGGGGTGAACCATGGTAAAACTTATGTTTTCTATGACGTTTATTGAGTATTTACTTTTTGTTAATGATTAGCTTATTAATGAATGATTAACTAGATGTATTAGCATGCATGCTTAAGACTAATGATGAATGAATCCTATAAATACTTATACATTTAGCAAGGTTAATGCATGAAGAGGAAAGAACATAATCCCATATCCCCACTCATTCCTAGACTACAAACACCTAGGTATTGGAGTCACCCATAAAGCTATATCGGGTGAGACTGTGTGTTGTCACAGGGGCATACCCAGGGTTCAACTCTACAACAGCACACCAACAAAACCCTAACTATCGTCCCTTTCAGAAACACCTGCAAAGCAGATGAAGTCTCACCCAAGGTAGAGACAGGGGTGGTTGTAGGACTCAAATGCCTTCAACCTTAGTTGGGACACAGATCTGTGATTGTAACATCTTAACAGAGCACTTAGCAATTATAGTTCATTAATATTTAGCCTTATTTCACAGCGCAGCTAAACCCTAACAACATATCAGTGCAACATTCATACAAATCCAATAGATTCAAGCACTAACCATACCAATAGAGATAAGATATAGCATTTGTTCACATTATTCAGCACTAAGATATCATATCAGATTCATCTATCATCTAACAGCGTACTAAGTATTGAATCACACAAACAAGAGAGCAATCATAAATCAAAAATCATTCATAACACAGGATATACGTGTTTCACCCCCTCCCTGGGGCTATTTCCACCAACTCTTTGTATTCTTTATTAGCTTCTTTCAATCTTCTTACATGCACAAATCCTCCAAATCAACTCCGTAGAGGGCAGGAAATCTACGCACCTCGCCAGATCCTCCTTCCTCGATTAGATCTAGGCACAGAGCCTTACACATTATTTTACAGTCGCTTCCACTTAGCCTTGCAAGTCTCACATAGTGCGCACAAATCCAAATCACACATATCTATTTTTGCACTTAGCAACAATGGCTCACACTGACTAGTCACTACTCACTACTTCTTACATCACCTAGAATTCTATTTATTCATTACAAAATAGGCCTAAGCATGGGTAAACCCATGGGCCAACATCCCCATACCCATTACATAAGCCCAAAACCAAAAAATCCCTAAAAAGGGGCTAATATCCTGCGATCTCCACTTCGACTTGCGCTCTACCTTCGACATCTTCTCGAAGTCCCAAAATGGTCAAAAATGACCAAGGGTCCTCAAAACTTGGCCAAGGGACAACAGGCCCCCAACACTCACCTGTGACTCATCCCAAGTACTATGATCTGGGTAGCTCTACCTCAAAATCCTCAAGCTTGGCTCGAGCAGTTTCAACCTATTGTTGTGCCACGGCCTCCTTCTCAGTGAACTCTTGGATTACTGCTTCATTGACAGGTCCCTCTAAGCATTGTTTAGCTGTAATGACGACTTGCTCCAGTTCTGCTCCTCGGCCTTCGATCTCTGCGAATAGTTGGTAAACCTCATCCTGTATTGGTTGGAGCCTCTAGGTTACTTCCATGACTCTGCTGTGAATGGTGTGGACCTGCTACTAGGAAGTGCGTTGTTCTTGGGATCGCTTCATCCTCTCAATGGATGACAGGGGCTTCAACTACGCCTGTAATGCTTTTGCCTGTTGCTTCACCTCCTGGAGCTATGACTCCAATGCCTTAAATTCAGGATCCTTAGTGAGTTTCTCATAATTTTGGGCACTGTGATCACTCATTTGTTTACATTCCATGGTGAGGCACTTGATTCTTTCTACTGTGTCTCGAGCAGTCACTTCTCTTTTATCTCAAAAATCCTGCAGAGTACTGGGCATTGTTCTTAGCTCCAGATCTATGATTATCTGTTGAATTTGTTGGATGATTTATATGAGCTGGGCTACTTGGTGTTCTACTGGTTCTTCCTCCTTCTGCTCCAAGCCTGTCATAGAGTGAAGTGCTCTGTTGACTGCTTCTTTTACTCTGACCTGCTCCACGAGCATCTTTTCTTTATCCTATTGGATCTGCGCTCTCTCTTCTTCGAACTTCACTTGAAGAGCGTCCTTCTCCTATTGCACAATCTTGTGTTGCTCTATAACTTCCTCCTGTGATTTTTTCAGGGTCATTGTGGCCTGGTAGTTTCTCAGCTTGTGCTCGATGAAGGCAAGCTTCAGTCACATTAGCCAGTCTACAGAGTTGATCAGGCTCATCTCCCAACTATGGTTCTTCTAAGGGTGGGGGTGCAATGGACACTGTGCAACTTGAATAAAGGTATTGTTGTACACCTCTTAGTTATGCTTCAATTCTATCGTACATGGCTTATTGTTTTTCTTCGTTTCTTTGTAAAATATCTTCTGAGGCATCTCCTATAGCTGAAATAATGAAGTCGAAGTCATCGAACGTGAGTACATTCTACATCTTTGGTTTATTGGACTTGGAATTCTTCCATGATGAAGGTTTCATGGGGGAGACCTTCCTTTTCTTATATGGATCGGTGTCATCAGGGAGGTTTTTTGGTGGTGTTACTTCGCCTTGCTTATCTTCTTATTTTTCTTTTTCCTCTTTGTTCACTTTGTCATCACCTCCTCTGCTAGGTGACTCAGATGCAGTCTCTTCTGATTTGTTGTGTACTTCCTGTATATATTTCTTATTTTTCTTCCTACTACTGCTTGGGGCATCGTACTCTTCGTGAGTAACCACCAGTTTTCCAATGAGGTCTAGGTTAGACAGCTCTGTGGGGTCAGCAGGGATAAGGAGTTATGTAGGCCAATCTTTAATTATTTCTTCCAGGTCCTATGTAGTGAGATTGTAGTAGTACAAAAGTTCTTCTTTGCTTCCATCGGTGTGCACAATAATATAAATAAAATGCCTACCTGCGCGGAACTTCATAAGAGGCCTGAACCTGTCCAGGGTGTTCGGTGTCATACGAGGGAAGGAATCAATAGCCCTCCTAATTTGCAGGTAGTAGGTATGAAATACTGCATTTGACTGCCACTGCTTTCCCATATCTCTCAAATACCAGAGTGTGGTGAACGTCGCAGCAAGCATCTCGAATGGCTCGATCTCAGGGAAGACCGCACCTTCCAGCATCTCCCAAGCAATAAACGTGATGAGGATTAGGAGCCAGCTGAAGTGAAACTTATAGCCCTGATCCTGAGCTTCATGAAAATCTAGTTCAAGTTGGTTAACTAGGTACTTCCCCCATTTCATCTGTAGGCCTTCCACGCATTTCCCAATGAGGTCAACGACAAATCCTATAACCTGCATGGGTCTATTATTTCTTACTAGCTTTCCTGCAATTAATTAGCATGTTAGGTGCACTGCACCATTCTGGATGGAGGCTACCTTGTAGCCTCGCATCCCCTTCTCAACATCGTCGTATGTTTCTTTAATCATCTGTGCCAAGGTGTAGTCTAAAGCTTTTACTGGGTAGAAGTCTTGTGTTTCTGGTCCCTGCATGCTCAGTCTAGTGATCCTATGGATCAGCATCAGATCAACAGTGATATGCCTATCCAACCATAGATAGCCACCATGGAAGCATGACAACAAGAGCTTAATGCAGACATTAACCTCCTGGTGCCTTCCAAAATGTGGAATATTCATTACATTCAAAAGGGTTGACTACGCGAGGTTCATGGTCCATGGCTGAGGGATGATTTTTCGTCTTCTTTCCTTTCATATTGGTCAGATATTTGTGAGGTTCGAGCATGCCATAGATCTTACAGTCTCCCGGGTTATAGTTGCTAATCTTCAAGGTTGAAATTCTCTCTATCTATGGTCTGACTGCGCGTATCCCCTTCGGGAGATACGTAGTGACAACGGTGTAGTCAAAGTCCCTCGAGACACCATCGTGACTCACTACACTGGCCAGGGGTGGGATGTACTTGGGTAGTATGGAAGATAATAACTTCGCATTTGCAAATTCATCTCTATGCTTGGTTCCTTTTTCAGTCGCAGCTCGGGATGGTCTGGATCTGCGAGAAGTCGACGGGAAGGCTTGCACTCCTCTCTCTGATGAAGCTTGTATGCCCATGGACATTACCTTTTCAATCATGAGATCGATGAGTATCTACTTCACAGACTCTTCGACTGTGTTAAGTTCTTCGAACATAAATGCGTGTGGATAACTATATTGGGTTGAAGAGAAACCACTCAATGCAACGAGATGGATGGCGATAGCTCGATGATCACTGCACGAAATCAACTAATTTGTGAGCTCAGATAATCATGGGTGGAAAAAAAAAATTCGGTTCAAGGCTTGATGGAATAAGTAGACAACTATGTAATGGATCTTTCCAACGAGCGAGAAGCCTTCATTAATGCAGTTATGTCTTTTATGATGCGGTCCCAATGGTCTGATGGAGAGCTTTCTAGCAATAACTGTTGTTCTAACCATTCGAGTCATCGGGCTAACAGTTATAATGCCTCCAATGGTCATATTTCTTCACCATGGTGAAGTGCCATGCTATGTTGTACCGGTATCCCGACGAAGTTCAGATTCTGGAATCCTTCCTTCTGCGCAGTTCCTTCTGGAAATTTCTGGAACTTTTCTATCTTTGATTTCTTCTTATTGAGATTTCTATCCTTCTTCCCTGTGATCTTCATCTCGATATTTCTCTTTCTATTCTGATTATGATCTTCTCTAGGCATAGTAACTTCGCACTGTTGATGGTCTTTACTAGGGTTCAAGGGAAATACTTCTTCTCTGTCTGGTGTAGGTCCTCTACTTTCTTGTACAGATAGGTGTCTCAAGTCCTCATGTGTCCTTTCAACTTCAACATCCAAGTTTCTGGTTCTGAATAACTTCAACCTGTTCTCATGTTCTTCAATCAAATGTGTGATCCTCCTAGTCATGAAATATTTTAATTCTTGCTTATTTTTCTCTAATACTTCCTCTTCTTTTCTTCTGTCTTGATCCTTTTCGATCCAAGTTTTTCCTAGTAACATAGCAAATGGGGCAATGTTCTCAATAAATTTAACAACCTCAAAATCTTCTTATGTCGAGGTTCCATGGTCACTCATAGATATTTGGGTAAGTCTTCCACATAGGGTTATTAGCTTTCATCTAAATAATCCTATTCCTCACAATGAAGGAATCATAGCAGGATTTCCTAAAAATTCCCAAGTTCTTTCTGTCAAAATCTCTAGTAAGTTGATGTTTCTGTGATCATTCAGGGTTTCTTTCATTTGCAATAGTACAGTTTCTAATTCTTTCATGGGTTCTACCATGATCTTAGTTTCTTGACCTTCCTTAGGGTTTTCTTGTCTCATATTCATTCTTTCAACCTTAGCAATCATTCTAGGGCAATCCAGAACTTCATGATCCATAGCCTTACAACAAAGACAACTAGGTCTTGTACCAAGGCATTCCTTAGCAAAATGTCCTGGTCTTTCGCAACTGTAACAAAGAGTTAATCCTCTCTTTCTCTTAAATGATCCCCATCCTTTCCTGTACTGCGCACTAGGATCATGGCAACTAACCTGCAAAAAAATATTTCTAGGATCCTGCATCCATTTGTTATTCCAAACATTCTTTCTATGCATAGGAATCACATATCTTTCACTATTCTTATCAAATATACTCATATCAAATCTTCTTTCTTCTAGTTGTGCCCTAGTTTTCAGAATAGGATAAAATTTATCAAATATACCTAGATACATATTTTTGAAACAAAAATTTCCACTTATCTTACCTTTTCAATCAAATTTTCTCACTATTATTACCTTTCTCAGAGAACAAAGCTTCAATATATTACCTCTTTTCTTCAGATCAGACTTCTCTTCTTAGAATAGAGTTTCACAATCCAAGTAGAGTACTGTGCACCAGGGAAACAGATCTATGCATAGAGCTTTCATAGTTTCATGTCAGATCTTCGCACAGATCTTCTTCTTCCTTAGTTCCTAGCAATCATAGTTTCAGGTCCTGGAAATGGAACCATTTGTTGGCATAGGGGCAGACCCAGGGTTCAACATTACAACAACACACCAACAAAAATCTAACTATCGGCCCTTTTGGCAACACCTGTGAAGCATATGAAGTCTCACCTGAGGTAGAGGCAGGGGTGGTTGCAGGACTCAGATGCCTGCAACCTTAGCTAGGACACGAATCTGTGATTGTAACACCTTAACAAAGAACTTAGTAATTACAGTTCGTTAATATTCAACCTTAGTTCACAACGCATCTAAGCCCTAACAACAGATCAGTGCAGCATTCACAAAGATCCAATAGATTCAAGCATTAATCATACCAATAGAGATCAGATCTAGCATTCATTCACATTATTCAACACTAAGCTATCATATCAGATTCATCTATCATCTAACAACGCACTAAGCATTGAATCACACAAATAAGAGAGCAATAATAAAGAACAAAGCATTCATAGCACAGGATATATATGGTTCACCCACTCCCTAGGGCTACGTCCACCAAGTCTTTGTATTCTTTATTAGCTTCTTTCAATCTTCTTACATGCACAAAGCCTCTAAATCAACTCTGTAGAGGGCAGGAGATCTACACACCTCTCCAGATCCTCCTTCCTCGAGTAGATCTAGGCACAGATCCTTACACATTCTTTTACAATCACTTTCACTTAGCCTTGCAAGTTTCACACAGTGCGCACAAATCCAAATTACACATATCTACTTTTGCACTTAGCAACAATGGCTCACACTGACTAGTCACTACTCACTACTTCTTACATCACCTAGACTTCTATTTATCCATTACAAAATAATCCTAAGCATGGGTAAACCCATGGGTCGACATCCCAATACCCATTACTTAAGCCCAAAACCTAGAAATCCCTAAAAAGGGGCCGAGATCCCGCAATCTCCACTTCGACTTGTGCTCTGCCTTCGACAGCCTATTGAAGTCCCAAAATGGTCAAAAATGACCAAGGGTCCTCAAAAATTGGTCAAGGGACAACACTGCATTGTTCAAACTATGTGCAGCGTTGCCTTTTTGTTTACCAGGAGGGCCGGTAGTTTTAGAGGTTTTTTTTGGAAACCTATTAAGATATGAACCTGGGTCAACCAAGGAAGAAGTAAGAAGTCATATATCTAACCAAAAAATAGTTATGTTGCCAGATGGAACTATATAGGATCGAGTGGACAGGATCCATGGAAGAAACACGTGGAGGATGAAACTATAGAAGGGAATGTTCAGGCCATGGAATCCAACAAAGGAGGAGATCAAAAGATGGTTGAAAATGAAGGAACTTGAGTTTACACAGAAGGACAACAGAAACCCTAAGCTAACACCATGCAAATATCTCGAAAAATACGTGTTTAGCAACTTGCATGAGGCATTTTTCTGTGATTTCTCACATTTGTTGCAGGAGTGGTTATTGAGGTTAAAATACAACCACCCTAAAAATTGAATCAAACATGTGGAGTGGAATCCTATGGAGATCGTGCAGTTACATCAAGTTGATAACAAATTTATGTGCGTAGTAGATTTCTGGTTAGACGGTATTGTTGTAGGGTTTATCACCGAATTTGAAATAGATACAGTGAAGTCTTACACCACAACAGAGCGGTATTTTCTAAAGGGACCTAGAGGTAGGTACATCAGATCGATGTATACTTCAATCAATTTTTTATTGTATGACAACGATGTGATTACTATGGAATCAGAAAACTAAACTTCGTTGTGTGCATGGGGGAAGGGGGAAAGCACTAACAGGAGGCCAAGAAATGGAGGAAGAGATGGATAAGGGAAAGAAGAAGGGGGTCATGGACCCAATCATGATGGAGGAAGACCAAATAAATCAGGTAATGGAAAAACATGGAAAGACGTGCAGTGGAGCAACCTACCAATATAAAATGAATAACAAGAAGAGAGCCATAGATGATAGGGAGGGCTTGGAAAGCGATGAAGAAGAGGTAGAGGATATTCAGGATRTGGATCATATTGAGGAAATATTGTGCACAACATATGAAAATAAAACAGGAGGTCCAAGGTCAGGAATAGAAGGAAGAAATCCAATCCAGATCACCGTCAGTGTGGAACCTAAAACCACATGTGTGACTAATACACCAGAAAGAACACAAGTGTTTAGACAACCAGATTTTAGTGGAAGAAAGACAACATGAAACACAACCAATCAAGGAGAAGCAACTGGAGGAGCTAGTTTAGGAAGTAACAATCAATTATCTATACCATGTGGAGGTATTAGTTCAACACAGTTTAACATGGAAGGACATGATCCCATGATCAGATTACCAGAATTTCGAGAGGAATCAAAGGACCTCGAAAAGAACTTATTCAGATGTGAGAATATCTGGGAAGCAAAGTAGATCATAGATGAGGATACAAATCTCGTGCAGCTAGAAATAACACTGAGAGACCACGCACTGGACTGGTATATGAGCATATATGTAAATAGTCCACCAAGAGTAACAAAGACTATTCTAGATGTGAAAAAATTATTGATAAACAAGTTTCAGAAGCCCAACTTAGAAGACCAATACATGAATTAAATGATTGAAATCAGATAGAAATCAAGTCAGTCTATTTGGGAGATTGATCAGAGGTTGAAACACCTGAAAGTTAAGTTAAAATATGCAATGACTGACATGCAACATAGG
>JASDQU010436060.1:31075-57536 GCA_032191745.1 Picea mariana
TGGATCATATTGAGGAAATATTGTGCACAACATATGAAAATAAAACAGGAGGTCCAAGGTCAGGAATAGAAGGAAGAAATCCAATCCAGATCACCGTCAGTGTGGAACCTAAAACCACATGTGTGACTAATACACCAGAAAGAACACAAGTGTTTAGACAACCAGATTTTAGTGGAAGAAAGACAACATGAAACACAACCAATCAAGGAGAAGCAACTGGAGGAGCTAGTTTAGGAAGTAACAATCAATTATCTATACCATGTGGAGGTATTAGTTCAACACAGTTTAACATGGAAGGACATGATCCCATGATCAGATTACCAGAATTTCGAGAGGAATCAAAGGACCTCGAAAAGAACTTATTCAGATGTGAGAATATCTGGGAAGCAAAGTAGATCATAGATGAGGATACAAATCTCGTGCAGCTAGAAATAACACTGAGAGACCACGCACTGGACTGGTATATGAGCATATATGTAAATAGTCCACCAAGAGTAACAAAGACTATTCTAGATGTGAAAAAATTATTGATAAACAAGTTTCAGAAGCCCAACTTAGAAGACCAATACATGAATTAAATGATTGAAATCAGATAGAAATCAAGTCAGTCTATTTGGGAGATTGATCAGAGGTTGAAACACCTGAAAGTTAAGTTAAAATATGCAATGACTGACATGCAACATAGGCATTTATTTGTGAACTCATTGTTACCACACTTGAAATACCCATTAAGACAGCAAAAGTTCCAAACTTAGGCAGAGGATCTGCAGGAAGCCTTACAACTGGAAGAAAACCAGTATAAGCAGACATATCCAACAATAGAGGAGTTGAAGGAGGATTTCAAGAATCTAACATTTCAACTTAACCACAATAAGGGTAAAGAGAAAAGAGAAGTTGTTGGGTGTAACCTATGTAGGACACAATGACACCATAAGAATGAATGTCCAACTTTCATGCAGTATATGGCGACATGGTGCCAAACCCATTTCCAACAGGAGGACCATGGTGTGATATTTGTAATACACATGGGCATTATCCATATCATTGTTCAATGATGCAGAAATATAAGACAGTACCCAAAAGTTCATATTGAAATTTTTTCAAGTCAATGGGTCGTGATGATAAGGATTGTAGGATGATGGAGATGATGAGAGAAATAACTTTAGATACTTATAGGGTCCAAGAATAAATGATGACAGGACAAGCTAGACCTCAGTTCGACCAAGTACCACCACCATATAACAATGCGCAGTCGCAGTATAATAACGCATAGCCACAAGATAACCCCGTGCAGTATAACCAGGTACCTCAGTACAACACACCACGGGGAGATCGAGGTGGATATAGAGGTGGAGGAAAAGATAGAGGAGGATTTGGATGAGGTGGAGGACTAGTAGTGTACCAAAAATTCAAACAACCAGGACATTATGCAAGGCAGTGTCCACTCCCACCAATGACATGTATATATTGTCGCGCAAAAGATCATGACACAGAAGACTTTTCGACACTCTTGGGGACGATCCAAGAAAAAAGGAACCAGAACAACCAGAATGTCCAATGGATATATGTAGAAGCCAAGGATGATGGGAGAAACATTAATATAGTCACTTGAGGAGGATCCAAGATAGGAACTGATGGAGTATCACCCGATATAGATTAGCACTAATGGGTTCAGAAGAACAATGAACCACAGAACCATTTTGACACATGGAAAGAAAAGGAAACATTTAAGGAAGCTAAACAAGAGTGTCTCAAGCATAAAATTGCATCTACACCAATCACGCAACAACCTCAAAACCCACCAATATATGAAGAGGAAGTGTTAGAAAATCATAGGCTCTTAGCCCTAGATATTGCATTCAAGGAAACACCTGGAAGATGGTGGGGTGTGCACAAAGAAACAAATCAGGACTGGTATCAATGTAAACGTTTATTGTGCATTATATTTGGCATAGAACCAGAGATCAATATAGTTCAGAAGTACAATGGGAAAGGCACACCAGTTAAGCACTTGGAGAAGTGCATAACACAGTGGAGGATGACACCACCAAAGGAATGGCCTCATCACTTTTATCCATACATTGGAAGGAATCTGAGGGACCTGGTATATAGACCAGGAGATGAAAAGAGGCACTACATAATGGACAAGATTATAGCATAAATTTGTAGTAACTTTCTCATTTGAACATGAGAACCCCAACATTGATTTATCATCGAAGATGATATCGGGAATGAAATTTATTGATGAACCAAAAGTTGAAATCATGACAGAATATCAACAATAGAATAGACAGAAAGTCAAAGAGTTACTTTCATGCTATCATGTGGAATAAGAAGCACCAGATGAAGATGATCTGTGCAACATTCAAATTACATAAATTGAAGGAGAAAGAGGAGTGGAAGGTCCATCTCTGGAATCAGAATTATTTGTTTCACCAATCAAAATTAAGAAAGTCAAAATTGGAATGAATGACAATCCTAAAATGAAGACTATTGGAGACTATTAGGATGATCAAACAATAGAAAGAATAACAGAGTTATTGCACGAATACAGTGACCTATTTCCAACAACCTTTACAGAGATGAAAGGAATAGCAAGGGATCTAGGTGAGATGAAGATACCCCTCAAACCTAAGGCTAGACCTGTCAGGAAGAGACCCTACAAATTGAATTCAGTGTATAAGTAGAAAGTGAAAGAAGAAATTGACCAAATGTTAGAAGCTGGTATCATAGAACTAGTAGAGGAATCTAAATGGATAAGTCTTATGGTAGTCCAAGAAAACAAGAAAGGGGGGATAAGGATTTGTGTAGATCTGAGGAAACTCAATGATGCTTTCTTACATGACCCTTTCCCTGCCTCATTTACAGATGATGTCTTCGAGAATGTGGGAGGCTAGGAAGCATATTCATTTACAGATGGATTCTCGGGTTACCATCAGATCAAAATAGCCCCAAAATATAGGTATAATACTACTTTTGCTACATAATGGGGATCCTACCAATATACAGTCATGCCATTTGGACTGAAAAATGCACTAGCCATATTTTCAAGAGTAGTCATAGTTGTTTTTAAGGAATTCATACATTAKTTTCTAGAAGTATATTTGGATGATTGGAYTGTATATAGTTTGTTAAAGGACCATGTAGAAGTGTTGAGACTCMTGTTGGAAAGATGTAGGCAATGTCAAATATCATTGAATATCAATAAATGCATTTTTGGTACACATTTTAGAATATTGTTRGGAMACATARTGTGTAAACAAGGTTTACTAGTGGACCATGCTAAGATTGTAGTTTTTGTAAATTTACCACCACCAAAGTCAGTGCACCAGTTAAGAGAAACATTGGGACATACAGGCTATTACAAGAAATTTATAAAGGGATATGCGCAGATTACTACACCAATGGAAAAATTGTTAAAGAAGGACACCATATTTTAATGGAATTAAGAGTTTCAGCAACGATTAGATACTCTAAAGGAAAATATGGTAACATCACCTATACTAGTATTCCCAGATTGGAAAAAGACATTTCATGTGCATGTAGATGCATCAGCCATAACACTTGGAGCAATTCTATCACAACCAAGAGCAGAGGAGTTAGACCATCCTATATCCTTTGCAAGAAAAAAAAAAAAAGAATTAGATAAGAATTGCACCACCACATAAAGAGAAGGCCTATCCATGGTATATGCACTTCAGAAATTCAGGCACTATTTACTGGGTAAACACTTTAAAATATTCACAAACCATTTTGCCCTCAAATATCTATTCAACAAACCAGTGTTGCGGGGGAGGATCTGTAGATGGCTATTGTTATTTCAAGAATTTGATTTTGAAGTAATAATCAAACCAGGGAAGTTGAATGGAGGACCTGATCACATGTCAAGGGTAACTAATGGAGAAGAACCTGCTAACTTGGAAGATAACTTCCCTGATGCACAATTATTTTCCGTACAGGTAGTTGATGAATACTTCATTGATATTATTGAATAATTAAGGGGTTGCACCACAGGACTTTAACACTACGCAGAAGAAAAATATGGTAGTCAGAGATGCAAACTATCAAATTATTGCAGGACACTTATACAAAATGGGCACAAATAGCATTTTGAGAAGGTGTGTATTGGAGCATGAAAGGCCCAAGATTTTGGTAGAAGCTCGTGAAGGGATAGTTGGAGGAAAATATGCAAGAAAATATACCATGCATAAGGTATTGCGCACGGGACTATGGTGAACAACAGTCCATAAAGATGCCAAGGAATATTTCTAGAAATTTGATGTTTGTCAAAGGGTTGGCAAAACCAACAGAAGGGATGAGATGCCTCTAATACCACAAGTGACTCTACAGGGATTTGAAAAATGGGAAATAGACTTTGTGGGACCAATTAATCCACCAACAAAAAGGTCAGGAGATAGATATATCATTACAATGATTGAATACTTAACAAGATGGGTAGAAGCAACACTAGTCAAAGACTGTAGCGTAGAGACAGCAACACACTTCATATTTGAGCACGTGATCACCTGATTTGGATGTCCTAGGATTTTGATGAGTGAACAAGGAACTCATTTTGTCAATAATACCATCAGGGCTATGACTGGGGAGTTTGGAGTCTATCACCAGAAGAGTACACCATATCATCCTCAAGAAAATGGAACAGTAGAAGACTTCAATAGGATTTTGGAAATTGCTTTGACTAATATCTGCGATGTTAACAGAGATGATTCAGACTTGAAAATACCAGCAACACTATTGGCATCAGGACCACATGTAATAAGTTGACAGGATAGACATCATTCAGATTGGTGTATGGGTAGGAAGTAGAGGCCCCATTAGAATTTATGGTACCTAGCCTGCGCGTAGCAACAATTACCAACGTGACATAAAGAGGCGTAGTACACAAGAGGTTAAATCAACTAATGGAAATGGAAGAGGACAGGATTCTAGCATTATTTCACTAGAAAGTATAGAAAGCAAGATACAAAGACTAGCATGACAGACATATTAAAAAGAAGAGTTTTAACGGAGGAGACCTAGTTCTTCTCTATGAAAGAAAATTTTTCCAACACCCTGGTAAGTTTAGAATGCATTGGCTAGGACCATATGAAGTAAATATTTACACATATGGGGGATCTATACATCTAAAGGACTTGGAAGGAATAGAACTGAAAGGCATGATCAATGGTAGTCGACTGAAACTGTACAGGGACAGTCGACCTACTAACTCATAAAATTTATAGCGCAATAGGAAAGGTGTGTATATAGTGTACTATAGTAGGTATTAGGAAAGAAAACTCATAAAAATAAAGACAAAAGTAGAAAAAGGAAGAAAAAAGTAGACAAAGGAAGAAAATGCAAAATACTGGGAAATATTGTGCGTAGTAGATAATGAAGTCAACGCGAAAAAAATAAAAAGTGACCATGTGCAACATATGGGTGAAAAGAAGAAAACATTGTGCACTAAGGTAAAAGTCGCAACAAAAACGTACGATGCACCGAAAAATTGCAGCACACCAGAAACCAGGCCAACGGTCGAAAAAGAAAAAATCAGTTGTCGGGGTAAAAAGGCGTGAATTAGGCATTTATGAAAATGAATGAAGCATACTTGAAAATATATAATGCATCAATAACCACCAAAGAATCTTCTCTGAGAATATTCAGGGAACTTATGTTACCCTATATATAATGAAAACACGGGCTAAAACAAGACACATTGTGCATTTGCAAACCTGCGACGCTAAGAAGCACGAAGACGAGAGGCGAACAAGAAATTTCATAGATCATAGCATCCGAAAATCAATCAGGGAAGGAATAATTACCCACGATGGCACCTCCAAATATTGATGCACCTAGCCAAACAACATGAAAAACACGCAGCATCCATAGGTCATCGCATGAAACTGCAGAGGTGGAATAGGAGTTTACACAAAGAGAGGGAATCGTTGATGTCGATGTAATTCCTTTGTTGTAGGTTGAACCAGTGAGCACCACACTGGTAGAGGAAGAATAGAAGGCCTCGAAGACAACCAATATGGATATCAACTCGCACCACAGTGCACAGGGCCATGACCCATTAACCACAGAAAACCCATCGCAACCATCCAGGGCTGAAGCAACCCACAGAATAAATGGCAGTGACAGTGAAGAACAGAGACTGGGGGGATAATTCCACAACCTATGATGGGGTCCACGCAATAGGAGGAAGTAAAACTTGAAGATATCATAGGGAAACTGGAGTCGATTTGGGAAGCAAAACCAGAGGTTGGGACATCTAGCATGCCAGTATAGAGAAAGGGGAAACAACTTATCACGTTGTCCCCATGTAAGCAGCTTGATGTCACAATAATTTTATCATTCATTCCAGAGGGGGTGCAGGCCACACCAAACCTATTGGGTTGCATTGAAAGGCTAATATACGCATACCATGATGTGTCTGACACCATCAAATTCCCAAAATTTGTGCAACAAGTGTATATGGAGTACTTCAGAACATGGCCATTAGGAGATCTGATATTGCAGCCAAAGAAATGGGCAATGGGCTTGGTGAACACAGGGATTATGAATTTGTTGAAGATCACTCACTTCAGACAGGGAAAATATGTGAACAATTGCATTAAGCAGTTACTGGCGGTCCTCCATGGAGGATTTTTGTGGTTATAAGAACTAGTCTCCATCGACGTAGAACTAATTTCATTCATCACAGGCCTGTCATCAAATGGCGAGATGTATGTGCAGCACCTCGACGATAAAACCAAAGAAAATGATATTGCAAAAGAGATGAAGAATATGTATAGGACTGAAATATGCTCACATGGAATAATTATAAAACAGATCAATGACGCAGCCACCAGGATGGAAACAAAATTAATGGCATGCAAGCTACTTTGCAAATTCCACAAGGAGGAGGTCCCTGCAGGGGTTGTCGCAGCAGCAACACAGTTTGCAAATGACACCATGCTTAGTTGGGCCCCATATTTACTAAATATGTTCCTAGATGACTGCAAGGATGTGCAGGACTTGGGAATAGATTTCCATTACTCCTAGCTAATTATTATTTTGATAGCATTAATTGGATGGAAAGAGCCTTGTTATCACTGAAATTTTGTCTGCAACATTGCACGCAAATGGTTACAGAAAGACATCACATCAATTCCAAAAAACTATTAGTTCACCTGTAGCACCAAAACGCATTTCCAAAAGGCAAAAACTATACAATTGGGCAAAAATTGACATGTGCTAACTCACTAAAGGAAGCGCGTGCACAGTGTGTGGGCCAAAGAAGCTCGCAGAGCACACAATGCGCCATATGTGAGACTTTGTATGAGAAAATTTGTGCACTCCTATGAATGGTGCATTTATGGTTCTTTTCATCCCCTCAACCACTTATGGACCAACTCCCAACTTGATTTGACCTTCAGATCTGATCTGAATTCAAATGGGGGGTTGTTCAACCTAAAGGGCCCTTTGTTCACCCTAAGAACCAGTTGAATATTTCCTTGAATAAATGTTATAAATGGAGGCCATGTTTGCACTAAGAAATTAATATTTTCATAGTATTGTTATGCTACCTCAATCCTCCCTTGAGAATCCTCTTTTCTCCTAGGAGCATTCTAGCAACATTCCAATAGGTCATTCCACTCACCTCTTGAGGGAATAGGCATTGATTTATTCATCATTTGCCATTTTTTTTTTACCATTGTAAGAAGATCTATACATTAGGGAACTTAAGAGCCCTCCCAAGGAGGAAGAGGGGACTCATAAGTCCCCATTTCCTTATGGTGTTTTTCCAACTAATATAGTTATCCATTGGTGGCATAATCTTGGTCATTGGTTGATTGTTTATGGTTCTAAAAGTTTCTTATGCATTTTAGTTTTATTTCCTTAGTTTTTTTAGTTTATTTAGTTGTTTATTTCATGTGTTTGGTTTGTTTAACCCATGCACTAACCTCTATCTTCTCTAGCAGGCCCAACTAGGCATGCAAGTTCCCTTGTTTTTCTCACCCAAGTGACGAAATGAACACAACAAATTGGCGACCATACTAGGGATAGGTATCAATTTCCACCCTATTTGGGCTTAAAGAGCACTTATTTTTTATCCATTTGTCTTGCAGGTACCAAAATCAGCCTAGCCTTACCTATCAAGAGCCAAGTTTGGAGCTAGAGGAGGAGAAATTCACTCAAAATTTTCTCCCCCGACACGTATCAGAAAGTGCGTGGGTATTTCATCCCACAGATGCGCACTGTGCGCCCAAAAGGATTATGTTCTTTGCACAATCTATGCACTGTGCACACAAAAGGCTTTTGTTCTCTGCACATTGTGCATCCACTGCACCTCTATCTGAACTGTAACCCACACACATTTCCAGAGTTTCAAAATTGTAAGGATTTTTGTGATAATTTGAAGGCCCCTAGCCTTCAAATTCTTGCTTTCATGCAAATTATAAATGCACTCCACTTAGACTCCTTTCCCATATGAAAGGTTAGCTAAACATAGGCACTTAGGGGGTAACAAGAACCATATATTCTCCTCTTTTTCTTTGGTTTCCTCGTGGATGGTTTGTTTGGTTTTTAAAATATAAGTTAAGGTCATTTGCTATCACATATAAAAACACTTTCATTGGGACCAGAAATCAAATTTGATCATTGAGTATGCTCTTCTCTCGCACCATAGAGTGATCTTGAGAATCAGAAAGGTGGTTAAGGAGACATTTCATCTCCCTTAACAAAAATATTTAGGAGAGGAAAAATCCCCCCTAGTTCTCCTCTTAGTTTATTTTTGAAATCATCTTAAAATTGTAAGGGCCCATACATGCCCACATGTTGCAAACTTAGGATAGTTTCTTGAAATTGCTTTCTTATTTTACATCACTAGGCGACTTCAAAGATCAAAGTAATGGGCCCATACATTCCCACATGCTTGCAATCTAGGATAGTTTTTCGAGATTTCTTAGTATAAACAACATTAGGGAGTTTGAAGGATTGGTAAGGACCCATATGTCCACATGCTATTTCTTTAGGGCTTTTAAAATTCCGCAAGGTTGTACCAATGAAACTTAGTAAGATAGGTAAAAAAGATTTGTAAGGACCATAGGAAGTCCACATATTGCAAATTCACACCTAACTTATTAAAATTTGGCACATTTGTTTTACTTGCTCACACACAAAGTCACTCCTCACTCATGTAATTTCCATATTGAATTGTGGAGGTTGGAGTAGGTTTTCTCCAAAGGAATTTTGAAACGTCCCACTATTTCTTGAAGAAATTATCCACACCCACTTAATTCAAACAAGATTGGTTCACACCCCCAATCGCTCAGCCCACCAAATATAAAAAAATTCTAAGAAATCAATAAGTTTTCCTCCACAGGAGGTGCCAAAAGAAACCTTTTAGTCTAGGTAGGATCTTGGGGGTAGGCATCCAAATAAACCCCCCCCCCATTATCTAGTTCTCACATTTGCAAACATTAGAAGTTGAAAAATAAGGAACTTTTAAATCCTCCAAGTCAAGTGTTCCTACACCATAAGGCAGGGAGATAGCCATGAAGGGTTGAAGGCTGAGGTCCGGTTGTTTTGTGCGTCACCCAACTCTTGGAAGGGATCCAGCCCATGACCCATTTTTTAGGCCGAAAATCTAAATGTCGCACTTTGACCGAGGTACCTAGTGGCCAAATTTAGGACATCTACCTAGGTGAAAGTTGTGGGTTGCAATTGCACCTTGATTATATTTTTTGTGGCTATTGAGAAATATCACCAGCTCTTTTGGAATATGCACCCTCTACCCCTCATTATAACTCATTATTTCATCCTTCACTAGTTCCTCTTCTAGTGGCTTCAGACCCCACTGTTGAGTACTCTTGTAAGGTCCAGTGCTATTTTGAGAGGAAGGATGAGAAGTCTTTTAGGACATGAGCATTTGTTTTATTATTTTCCCCACATGGACAAAATCCACCTACCCACATGTATGCTTATTTAAAGTTGATTTATGTATTATGCTCATTTGATTACATGCAATTGTGGGTTATATTATGAAGTTCCAAATTATACAAATCTCTTGTTCATTTATTTCTCTCATCACTATTTGCACACATTCACTTTGCTAGTCAGACATCATAGGGGACCCATAGAACCCCCGTCATTCCAGACGCTTGAAAAATCTCCCTCCTATTTTAGGAGGAGTTCTTAGTCTCGCTAACTCACCGGCTCAACCAGCTCACACCCTTGTGAGCGCCACTATTTTGGGATCAGCTTTTCTTGGTTCCACTTTACTTGGGTTGGATTCCCAAGGCCATCCATCCACTATCTCTCCTTCACAAGGAGGCGGGGGGGGACTTCTTCTCACAGGAGAAGTAAAACCCCACCAAATCTCCCTCAAGGGTCAGGTCCACTACCTGCTCATACCATGGCTAGAACTAATCCTCCACAAACACCCCCCATGCCATACTTGGTGTCTCTCAGCATTCCTATTTTGAGTAAACTCACGAATGATCCTATTTTACATGACCCCACATGGCCTAATATTCCTACTAAGATACCTTCACATATCCCAAAATTTGAAGGAAAATTGGAGGAAGACCCTGCCAACTATGTCATGACCTTCCACTTATGGTGCTCTTCAAACAGCATCATGGACGACTCCATCCCCTTGAGGTTATTTCAATGAAAACTCACTGGTCCATTAGCCAAATGATATGTGGATGAAAAACCAAGGTCCCATGCAACTTTTGAATCCTTGACCAAAGCCTTTTTGTCCTTTTTCCAACTACCCGTTTGTCATGAAACTGGTTTAGAACTTCTCTCTGAGTGCAAACAAACCTCATCTATGCATATTGTCAACCACATTCATGAATGGTGTGAGCGATGTAGTTTATGTAAAGTGGAAACCACCAAAGAACAACGTCTCGATTGGTTTCTAAAATCACTCATCTCTATACTTGCCAAAGATGTGGCATCTACCTTCCCCCAATCCGAAGAGGAAGCTATCAGCAAGGCTGAACAGTTTGACCTCATTTATGCTCAATCAAGTTACTTATACATGGTATTACCTGATGCATCAATACCCGTACCATTTGGCCAAGACAAACTTGGCATGTCTCATGCTGCGGATGGGTTGATTGGTACCTCGACACACCACAACCCGTACATCCAACCACGACCTATGTACGGTACACCCCAATATCCTCTTATATATGGAGGGTCATATTATAACCCTCCTCCCCCTTACAAACATCCATATCATGTTTCTCCCCCTCCACCCATGAGTGGACCCTCGTCGAAACCCATCATGCGCCTGACTTATCAACCAAGTCAGGTTCCCCTTCTACCTCAGCATATAACCTGGGCACTAGTGAAAGAACTTCACCTTCATATTTTCCCTATGGATCATTTCCACAAAACAATCTGTATTTTCCATTTACTGGTCCTCCACGGTCGGTTCCTCCTCCACATGGACAACCAAACGCCAGCGTTAACATTGTTCAACCCTCTCCCATTCAACAACTTCATACTTTTGAATAGTTGAATACATAAAATCCGACCCATCAATCAAATAATGCCAAGAATAAAGGAAAACAATGAAACAATAATAACCCAGGACCAGGGGAAAATAACCCCCAAAAAAACCAACATGTTGGGTTCAACCATAATCAAGGTAACCAGAACCCCCAAGGGGAAAATAACAATAAATGCCAAGGGAGGAACAAAAACAACAACCTCTGGAAGAAATTCCCTTACACTCTTTGTGGTGAGTGTTAGCATAAGATTGGTTTATGCCTCAACATTGCATAAGTGGCACTACCTACAAGCGCTACCTAATATTTCACAAAGAACAGAATTTGCATTTCATTATTCATTTTGTCAAATGAATACAATTGTTATGGGATTTTTATTTGTTTTGGGGAAAATTGAAATTATATTGAGTTATTCCCAATATCCAAGTTCAAGCATCAAAGAAACCACGGATTTATGCTACCGAATTGCATGCAGAAACACAGTTGGGTGCTACCTACAGGCACTGTGTAATATTCTGGCAGAGGATAAATTGGGCAGAGTTATTCTGTCAGTTTTGAGTCACTAATTTAAAACTTGGGTTATGAGAAGTTGAGGATGTATTTTTGAAAACTCGAGGAGGTTTTTGTTCATAACATTCCAAATAAAAAAAACCTCTCTCAGTTTTTCAAAATGTGTTTTTGTTTGAGATATATTGGATATATAAGTAGGTTTTGCGTACTCTACACAGTGGTGTTGCGTACTAATTTCCTGTAGCGGTCACGGTTTTGATATTCGCCTTGTTTGGAGGTTGCCACATGTCAAGGAGGGTTCGAATGAATTCTCAAGGATTAGTCAGATGTCAAGGGACACTTGCACCTAAGATTTAGCTCCAGCAAAGACCTCATGCATGAGGTGGAAACAATTTATTAATGACTTCCAACAAATTCCTAAAAATCAGTAGTTTGTTGGATTTTTGTCTCTTTGACTATTGCCACCTATCTCCAAGGCTTAGAATCCAATGGAGGAGATAGGATTCTTCCTCCTTAGGTTATTTGGATGCTATTTTCTATTTAAAGAGGGAGATATGTCTTGGAGAAGAGAATTGATGAGCCAAGAGAGGTTAGAGAGAGTAGGAATAGGTAGTTTCTTGTGTGTGTTCATTTGTACGCCTGTGGGCATTTTATGATTGTAAGAATTACTGCTATTGGAGACTCATGAGAGATGTGATTTCAGATTGTAACTCTTCTTTTATATTTCTTCTTATTTGAATATATTGCAGATTTGAGGATCAAAGTCTGTCAATGATTTATGGATCCCTAAGCAATAGAGGATATGTTGTATTTTGCCCATCAAGCATTGTTTATATTCAAGTATTTGTTGATTCATTGAATTGAGAGGATCTCTATTTACTGAACATTCTATCTTATGTTTTCCTTCTTCATTTATTCCACCTATCATCATATAATCTTGTTTTTTGTTAAGCATCTTTTGTGCCTTAGATGAGTGGGATGTTTGTGACTCCATTGCCCATTGGTGTAGCCTACTGATCTGCAGTTTGTAGCCCTCTCTTTTTATCTATCCATCTTGTTGATCCACCTATTCAAAACCAAAGTTATGTTTTACATTATGATGGGTGTTGAGCTTACACTTTAGCATTCAAAGTGTGACTTTCAGTGCTAAAAGTGAGCATGGACATTATACTCACCATTTCCCCCAAATTTTTTACTTTAAACGAATGAAAGAATCAATGAACGTGCCACGAACTCTAGCGCCACTTACCACTCAGCAGGTCCCACAACAGTATTTGCAAAAACCACCCCCAGACGTGTTGCAAAACCCTATTCCACACCAAGGTGTGATGAATACCCAATAGGAGGTACATCCTGCCACACCACAAATGGGACAATATCAAAACCCAGGGCCCATCGACCCTGGAAATTCGGTGGATCACAATATGCTCCTCACTAGCGACGAAGAAATTCTTATGCAAATGCACAGTCATCGATATAGTTCACCCCCTGAATCTACTCCCACTACTTCGGAAGCAGCTCCAGCTACATCCGGACAACCATTGATGATTCCATGCCCTAACACTAAACCTACCATTTGTATAACTCGTATTCCGTTACGGTGGAATGTCAACAACCCTCAGGCTAGGGTAGCACACAATTACAGTCTGGTCAATGACTTGGCGCAGTATCCTACAGCCATGTCTGTATTGGAGGTCCTCCAAACCTGTCCAACTCAATGGAAATCCTTACTTTCCGCCTTGGGGGTAGTCGACCCAGCTGATACTAGACTCATCACATTTGATCTAGATTGCGGAGAACCTCGTCTCCCTGCTCTGGTCGCTTTCCAAATACCGGTCAAGATTCAAAAAATCACGGTACATCAGTGTATCATCGATGAAGGTGCATCCACATGCATCAAGTCCAAAAGTGTAAGGAAGAAACTTGTCTCCCTTGAGATAGTACCTTCTACCATCACTTTGAGCTTATGATGGTTGATTATCCTCTCCTTAAGGGCTCTTTCAAAATGTCCCCGTCGAAATCGAGGGAAAAACCATCCTCATCGACATTGAGGTTATCGACGCCCTGCTTGATTACAATATCTTGTTTGGATGTAGCTACATGTATGCTATGAAGGTAGTGGCCTCTTCTGTGTTTCAAACGATGATGTTCCCCCACAATGGGAAAATAATCACCATCGAACAAATTACACATTATGAGCCTAAACATTCCGCCAACATCGATAACATCTTGCCTCTTGTCCGCACTAGTTTTGATGCTTATTCACTCTTTTACATGGGCCCCAGAGTTTTCAAGGACCCATCATTGTTGGGGGAATACCATGGGGCACCACCTCTCATACACCCTTCATTACAAGTGTGTGTCATATCTTCTAATGGAACTGACATCGGAGACACCATTCCTCCCACTGAGGCCTCTCCACACCTCGACATCCCACCAGTTAAAGAAATTTTACCTTAGGGATTACCTGAGAACCCTACTACACCACTTATCCCTGATTTCACCCTCCCCCGGGGAAAAATCACGATTTGGGAGACAATCCCCCAAGCTATCACTCAAATTTCCTTCTTCTACCTCCCACAAGTAGTATAATCATTTCAGGTAGCCACGACACTTACCCTTCCCAACATGGTGATCGCCATCACTGTATGGTATCTAAAACCACCTGGAATGGTTCCTCAACCATCTCTCCCTCCTCAATCAGAGGGAATCCCGATGCATATTCTAGTACTAACTTCATCCACGCCACCCTCACCTCCAATTTCTAGCACCACTGCCACAGCTAGGGGAAGACAGAAGAAGAAATATCCCACCGCTCCACTTCCTCCATGAATTCAACCTCCTTGTGCACTATCCAAAAGAGATGGACACCCCACTAATAGATGTCCATCTCTTCCCGAGTTATGCAATCTAATCCAAATTCTCGAGAAACCACATCGCTCGTCGCTTCACCAAGCACCTCTAGTACTACAAAAACATCCCCCACTACAGGTAGTAAAGGGATGAGAAGCAAATTCACTTGTGCCATCTGTTCAAAATATGGCAACTACACTCATCATTGCCCAGCTCTACCTCAGTTTCATCAGACGCTAACGGTAGTACACCAAACCTTTCAACAAGATCCCTCTCCACAACCACTTT
Source organism: Picea mariana (assembly GCA_032191745.1). Taxonomy (NCBI): domain Eukaryota; kingdom Viridiplantae; phylum Streptophyta; class Pinopsida; order Pinales; family Pinaceae; genus Picea; species Picea mariana. The sequence continues at coordinate 46,237 of JASDQU010436060.1, forward strand.
TAGGTACCCACGTCACTAACATTTATTATGTCTCTACCTCAGTCCCCAAACGGATGAGATACCCTTTCTCTCTTTGTGACTCACTTGCTCATTTCACAAACCAATGTCCTTTGATTTTTGAATACCAGTGTAGTCAATTAACCCTTATTCAAAATTATTCGAACACCTTATCTCATATGATGCAAGTTACTCCCCCTATCCCTTCTCCATATACTTTCAACATCACCTCCCCTGAACCTGAGTCACTTCCCACCCCTAAACCTACCCTAGTACGACCATCCGTATGACCCCTACCCAAAAACTAGAAAATGCATATTGTGCAGGAGGATGGGACCACTAACCTGACTCTCGTAGCTCCTAGATCGGTCATCTCGAGCTCCTATAATATTCTAAACTCATCCAAATACTCTAATAAATTCACTATAGAAGCGAGTACAAATGAGGTGGCATTGTGGGCCCAATAGCCATATATAGTCCCTTTTGCCAAACTTACACACTCAGTTACAGTAGCCCAGAGCCTATGTTTCCTGATCTGTCTTCAACAACAGGATCAGGGTCCCTCCATATTCATAGTCACATTCCCCAGGTCACCATCTTCACTCATCCCCGGGGGATCATTTTTCTCACATCACATCTGGGTACACATGCTCATGTTCAAAATTATCAAATAATTGTTATATGTTTTTTATCCTCGGATATTGTTCACGTCGGGTATTCACTTTTAATGTGTGCAGGTACTTGGTCATCACAAACCAATGCAACCCCTTCAGTTATATGATCAACACTGTCATGTAATCATTCCCTCTGAATATCAATTTCATCTCCCAGTCACACCCTCTGACATTCACCTTTAGGGTCCCTACATCTGGCTCTGCAATACTGTCACCTCTGCTGCATTTTGGTATTATCACCCGGTAGCACTCTCCCCCACATGAGTTCTCCCATTCATAGTTCCCCTTTGTACTTTTACACTCATGTTGCTTTCACCCCCTAGGGATGGGAGTCTCAATAGTCTTATGCATTTCTGAGAAGAAGGCACATACTCCTTCTCATCATATTTCTATCTTTCCCAAATTGACTCCCAGGCCATCTCATCTTGGTTCTATTTGACTGCACATCTGCAGTATCGTTAACCCTCCATTTCATCCATAATCAGTTTTCCCACCTACAGATTGTCCTCCATTCATTTCTATCATACAGAAACCCACACATGGAGCCCCCACCCTCCACCAGTTCCCTTCGCAACTTGTGCCCTCACAGGCCAAGCCATCTTGCACTGGGGCACCCATTTCTGTATATGTACACTCATCCCAAATTATTCTTTATTTATTTGGTAATTGTAAAAAGCCTTTGTTTTCATCATTTAATTAGATTTTTACCGTCACCCTTGACGACCTTCTTTTTCTTGAAACGCAACCCATGTCGCCCTTGGTTGGGGCATCCACTCTCCTTTTCTCATTCTGACATCGTTCATAAACCTCGAGTATCCCACAATCCATGTACCCCTAATCTCTGAATTTTTCCACTTTGTCACACCTCTGGCACCATTTAACCCCATGTCTAGTCATCCCCCTAACACTAGATACAGTTTTTCGGTTGTTTCCAATCATAATTCAAACATACCACCAACCAAGGGAAGTCTTGAGTCTCATGGCATCTTGACTTCGTTCATGTTCCCTATTAGTTCTTGATCTTATCTCGTGGATTTCATGAAGCAATTTTCTTATTGGCGTCGCGTATCCCTTTATGTCAACATCAGCACAGTTTCCAGAAGGGCGACAATATCTTGACTCTCATTACCTTTACAATGAGGAGTCTCGAATGGCATAGAGAGAACCATCATTGATGTCTGTTGTCATTGACCCCCATAACATTCGACTTCTGCAAAATATCATGTTATGGTGGGTCTTACTATGCAATTGTTGCATTTTTTTTATACCAGCCGAAGGCCTCTGAATTTTTTAGGCCATCAATGCCTATGAGTCATCAACACTTCTTACAGATGTCCTTGCCGCTTTTCAGAGTATGTTCACCATCAGAATTGTCATCTATCATTATCAAACTACCCCGAAGGACGCTGCAGTTATCTACATCAGCATACAACTTTAGTTACTATCTTACAATTTGAGTTACATAACACGAGCATGGGGCATGCCCGCCTCGTTTGTATACAAAAAAAAATTCTCCCTAGAGAAAGATTTGGGTCCCACAGTTTCCCCTCTCCCTTTGACAGATCCCTCTTACAGTTCCTATCAACACTCTTCATTACAATGGCACTCTCAATAGAAGAAACATTGATGTATTTCAGCTATAAGTATGCTCCTAACCTCACACATCAAGGGGCATCTATTATCACTGAAATTTCATCCGCAACATTGCACGCATATGGTTACATAAATACAGCAATGCCAAACAACTATTAGTTCACCTACAGAACAAAAATGCATTTCTAAAAGGAAAAAACTATACAATTGGGTAAAAATTGGCATGCGCTAACTCACTAAAGGAAGCGTGTGCATAGTGTATGGGCCATAGAAGCTCGCAGAGCGCACAATGCACCATATGCGCGACTATGTACGAGAAAATCCACGCACTCCTATGAACGGTGCATTTATGGTTCTTGTCAGCCCCTCAACCACTTATGGACTAGCTCCCAACTTGATTTGACCTTCAGATCTGGGATGAATCTGAATGGGGTGTTTTTCAAGGACCAAAGGGTCCCTAAAGGGCCCCTTGTTCACACTAAGAACCAGTTAAATATTACCTTGAAGAAATTCTATAAATGGAATCCATGGGTGCACTAAGAAATTAATATTTTAATAATATCGTTATGCTACCTCAATCCTCCCTTGAGAATCTCCTTTTCTCCTTGGAGCATTCTAGCAACATTCCAATAGGCCATTCCACTCACCTCTTGAGGGAATAGGCATTGATTTCTTCATCATTTTCCATTTTTTTTTTTTACCATTGTAAGAAGAGCTCTCCATTAGGGAACTCAAGAGCCCTCCCAAGGAGGAAGAGGGGAATCATAAGTCGTCATTTCTCTACAGTGTTTTTCCAACTAATATAGTTATCCATTGGTGGTTGTTGGCACACTGGCAGACCCAAGGTTCAATGCTTCAACAGCGCACCAAAAAAACCCTAACTACTGGCCTTTTTGGCAACACCTGCGAAGCATATGAAGTCTCACCCGAAGTAGAGGTGGGGATGGTTGCAGGACTCAAATGTTTGCAACCTAGATGGGACATGGATATGTGATTACACCACTCTAACAAAGCACTTAGTAGTTAGCATTCATCAGTATTTAACCCTTATGCACATTGCAGATTCAAGCTCTAATTACAAAACAATGCAATATCCAACCAAATCTAACACATCTAAGCACTTAGCATATGGAAAGAGATTCGATCTAGCATTTGTTCACATCACTAAGCATTTAATGTATCATGTCAGATTCATCTAAACATTCATTACTTCACTAAGATTAACTCATATGAACAATATAACAACCATAATGCACAAAACAACGATAACACGGGATATACGTGGCTCACCCCCAGCATGGGGCTACATCCACCAACTCTTCTCTTCTTCATTATCTTCAATAAATATTCTACAAGCACAGAGCCCAAAAACCCTACTCTGCATAGGACAGGAGATCTACGCACACCTCGCCAGATCCTCCTTCCCCGAGCTAGGTTTAAGCACAAATCCTTCTTACAATCACTTGCACTTAGCTTTGCAAGTCTTAACACATAGTATGCACAAAGCCTCTAGCTCTGCACTAAGTCGATTCTATCAGGTCTCTTCACTTAGCACACTGGCTCCTCTTACATCATCTAGCTTTCTATTTATACATTACAAAATGGGCCTAAACATGGGTAAACCCATGGGCCGACATCCCATACCCATTACATAAACCCCAATCCCAAAAGATCCCTAAAAATAGGCCGAGATCCCACGATCTTCGCTTCGCCTTGTGCTCCGCCTTCAACCAGCCTATCGAAGTCCCTAAAAAGGTGAAACATGACCAAGGTTCTCCAAAAATTGGTCAAGGGCCAACATGCCCCCAACACTCACCTGTGACTCGTCCCGAGTCACTCTGCTCTGGGTAACTCTGCCTCAAACGCCTCGAGCTTCTTCGACCTACTACTTCACCAAGGCCTCCTTCTCGGTGAACTCCTGAGTAACTGCCTCGGTCATAGGTCCTTCCAATCGTTGTTCAAATGCAGTGGATGCTTGTTCTAGTTCTGCTCCTCGTCCTTCAATCTCCTCAAAAAGTAGGCAAGCTACATCCTGGACTGGATGGAGCTTCTGAGTCACTTCCATGGATTTTCTCTATATGGCATGGACATGTTGCTGAGTTGTGCACTGTTCTTGGGATATTTTCATTGGCTCGACCACTGACAACGGCTTCAACTGTGCTTGTACTATTGCTTCTTATTTCTTTTCTTCTTGGAGTTGTGACTCCAGTGTCTTTAGTTCAGGGTCCTCGGTAAGGCGCTCATAATTCTGCGCACTTCGACTGCTAAGGTGTTTATATTCCAAGGGTAATTCCTTGATTCTCTGAACTGCGCTTCGAGCAGTTTCTTCTCACTGGTCTCACACTTCCTGTGGAGTGCTTAGTACTACTTATAACTCCAATTTTTCTACTCTCTGTTGAATTTTTTGGATGGTTGCAACAAGCTTCACTACTTGACTCTCCACTGGGTCTTCTTCTATTTGTTCTAAGCCTGTCACAGAGCGAAGTGCTCTGTTGATTGCTTCTTTAACTCCAACCTGATCCATGAGCAGCTATTATTTCTCTTTTTAGATATGTGCTTTATCCTCTTCGAACTTGATTTGGAGGTCATCCTTCTCTTGTTGCGTAACTCGACGTTCCTCTATGACTTCCTCTTGTGCTTGCTTCAGGGCCACTATGGCTTATTATTTTTCTTCCTGTAGGCAATGAAGGTGAGCTTTGGTCTCATCAGCTATTCTATGGAGTTGGACAGGCTCATCTCCCAACGCTCTTTCTTATGGTGGAGGGGGCGCAGTGGACACTGGGCGACTAGAGTGAAGGGCTTGTAGTGCCCCTCTCAGCTCTGCTTCAATTTTTTCTTACATGGTTTCTTTTTTTCTTCATTTCTCTGAAAATATCTTCTGAGGCATTTGATACAGTTGCAATAATGAAGTCGAAGTCATCGATCGTGAGCATAGTCTATAGCTTTGTATTACTAGCTTTGGACTTCTTTCATGATGTAGGTTTCATTGGGGAAACCTTTCTTTTCTTGGACGTCTCTACCTATTCAAGGGGATTCCTAGGCAGTGTTACTTTGCCCTTCTTCTGCTTGTCTTCTTCCCATTCTTTCTCTTCTTTGACCACTTCGTCGTCCCCTCCTCCACTAGGTGAATATGATGTAGTTTCTTTTGATGTGCTGTGTATTTCCTATACATCTTCCTTCTTTTTCTTCCTGCTACCGTTGGGTTCATCATACTCTTCGCGAGTAACCACTGAACTTCCAATGAGGTCAGGGTCAAATAGTTTTGCATGGTTAACTAGCACTAAAAGTTCTTCAGGCCACTCCTTGATGATTTCCTCCATGTCCTCCTCGGTGAGCTTGTAATAGGACTGAATCTCTTGTTTATGTTCGTCTCTGCGCGCAGTAATATATGTAAATGCCTATCTTCACGAAACTTCGCAACTAGTCTGAACCTGTCCAGGGTGTTCGGCATCATACGAGGGAAAGACTCAATATCCCTCGTTAACTGCAGGTAGTAGGTATGGAACACCGCGTTCAATTGCCATTATTTACCCATATCGCTCGAATACCAGAGTGTGGTGAACTTTGCAGCTAGTGGCTCGAATGGCTCAATGTCAGGGAAGGTCACTCCTTCCAACATCTCCCAAGAAATGAACATGATGAGGATCAGTATCCAGCTAAAGTGGAACTCATAGCCCTAATCCTGAGCTTCGCAGCAGTCCTATTCTAACTGGTTTTCAAGGTAACTCGCCCAGTTCATTTGTAATCCTTCCACACATTTTCCTGCAAGGTCAACAAGGAACCCCGTGACCTGCATGGGTATGTTCTTCCTTACTAGCTTACTAGGGATCGACTAGAAGGCTAGCCACATTGCACCATTCTGGATGGAGGCTACCTTGTATCCTCGCTTACCCTTCTCGTCATCACCATACGTGTCTTTAATCTTCTGCGCTAGAGCACGATCTGCAGACTTCTCTGGATAAAAGTCTTATGGGTCTGGTCCCTACATGCTCAATCTGGTGATCCTAGGGATCAGCGCTGGATCGACAGTGATACGCCTGTCCAACCATATATAACCACCATGGAAGCATGACAGCAAGATATTAATGCACGCGTTAACCTCTTTATGTCTTCTGAAGTGTGGTATATTCATCATGTTCAAGATAGTGGACCTTGCGATGTCCATAGTCGATGGCTGGGGGATGATCTTCGAATTCTTCCCCTTGCTATTGGTAAGATATTTGTGAGGTGAAAGCATGACATAAATCTTGCAGTCTCCTAGGTTATATTCATTGATATTCAAGGTTAGAATCCTCTCCATATGCGATATGATTGCTTGTATTCCCTTCAGGAGGTATGCAGTGATGACTATGTAGCCGAAGTCCCTTGGTACACTGTCACAACTTACCACACTGGCCAGGAGTGGGATGTAGTCGGGAAGGATGGCTGGGATTATCTTTGCATTCACTAAGTCATCATGATGCTTGTTTCTTTTCTCGATCGCAGCTCGGGATGGTCCAGATCCATGAGCAGTCGACTGCGATGCTTGCACTCCTCTCGTCGATGAGGCTTGGATGCCTATGGACATCACCTTCTTGGCCATGAGGTCTATTAGAATATATTCAATGCATTTTTATGCTATGCTAATTTCGTCCGACATGCACTCTCGACATATGATATCTCAGGTCGGTGAACAATACTCAATGTAACAGAATGGATGGCGAGGTCTCAATGATCACTGCTTGAAATCAACTAGTTATTTGTGGGCTCGGATAATCACAATTGGAAAAATTGTTCTTGGTACAACGCTCAATGGGATAAATAGATAATATCGTAACAGACTCTATCAATGGGCAAGAATGCCTCAATCAATGTTATTCCATCCATTATAGCGCGGTCCCAACGGTCCAAGGGTGAACATTCTAGCAATAATTGTGTTTCTAGTTGTTTTGTAGCATCGTTATAACAATCATAATGCTTCCAACGGTCATATTGCTTCGTCATGGCAAAGTTCTAATATGTGTTGTATTGATATTCAAGCGAATTTCAAGTTCTGGAAACCTTCCTTCTGCAAAGTCTTCTCTAGAACTTCTTGCAATTTTTCTAACTTTGCTCTCTTCTTGCTGAGATTTTTGGCCTTCTTTCTTGTTATCTGAATCACTAGTTTCCACTTTCCATTATTGTTCTTATCTCCTTTTGGCATGATAACTTTTCACTGTGGAGGGTCTTTCCCAGGGTTCAAGGGTAATACTTCTTCTCTTTTTGGGGTAGGTGCTCTACTCTCTTGTATAGACAGGTGTCTCCAATCTTCCTGTGTCCTTTCAACTTCGACGTCCATATCTTTGGTCCTTAGTAGCTTCGACTGGTTCTATTGTTCTTCCAGTAAGTGTGTTATTCTCCTAGCCATGAAATCTCTTAGTTCTTGCTTTTTTTGTTCTAGATCCTCCTCTTCTTTTTTCCTTCATATCCGATCTTTCTCAATCCAAGTTTTTCCTAGAAAGATAGCAAATAGGACGGTTCTCTCAACAAATTTAACGATCTCAAAGTATTCTTCTGTCGAAGTTCCATGAGTACTCATAGATGTCTGGTTAAGTCTTCCACATAGGGTTATCATCTTTCCTCTAAATAATCATATTCCTCCTAATGAAGGAACCATAGCAGGCTTTCCCAAAATTTCCCAAGTTCTTTCTGTCATGATATTCACCTGTGTCTCCTCATCTAGGACACAGTCTATGTCAGAGTCTCTTATTCTTGTTTCTATGTACTCTTTCTCTTTTAATACCTTTGATAAGTTGATATCTCTATGATCGTTCAGGGTTTCTCTCATCTGTAGTAATACAGTCTCTAATTCTTTCTAGGGTTTTATCATATCCTTAGTTTCTTGGCTTATCTCATAGTTTTCTTGTCTCATATTCATCTTTTCAACTTTTGAAATCATTCTCTGGTAATCCAAAAATTCATGGTCCATAGCTTTACAACAAAGACAACTAGGACCACTACCAGGGCATTCCTTAGCAAGATGTCTCGGTCTTCTACAACTATAGAAAAGAGTTAATCCTCTCTTTCTCTTGAACAATCCCCAACCTTTCCCGTACTGTGCACTGGGATCACAGTAACTAACCTGCAAAAAAATCTTTTTAGGATCCTACATCCATTTTTTAGTCCAAACATTCTTTCTATGCATAGGAATAACATATCTTTCATTATTTCTATTAGATCTATTCATATCAAATCTTTTTTCTTCTAGTTGTACCCTAGTTTTTAGACTAGGATAAAATTTATCAAACATACCTAGATTCATTCTTTCGAAACAAAATTTTTCACTTATCTTACCTTTCTCAGAGCTCAAAGCTTCAAGATCTTACCTCTTTTCTTTAGATCGTACTTCTCTTCTTAGCACAGATCTTCACAAGTCAAGTAGACTACTGCGCACTAAAGTAGCAAATCTACGCACAGAGCTTTCTCTTTTCTTCAGTTCCCAGCAATCATAGTTTCAGGTCCTGGCAACAGAACCATTTGTTGGCACAGGGGCAAACCCAGGGTTCAACACTTCAAAAATGCACCAACAAAACCCTAACTACCGTCCCTTTCGGCAACACTTGCGAAGCAGATGAAGTCTCACCCAAGTTAGAGGCAAGGGTGGTTGCAGGACTCAAATGTCTACAACCTAGCTGGGACACAGATCTGTGATTACACCACTCTAACAAATCACTTAGTAGTTAGCATTCATCAGTATTTAACCCTTATTCACATCGCAGATTCAATCCCTAATTACATAACAACGCAGTATCCAACGAGATTCATCTAAACACTTAGCATATGGAAAGAGATCAGATTTTGCATTTGTTCACATCACTAAGAATTTAATCTGTCATACCATATTCATATAAACATTCATTACTACACTTAGATTAAATCATATGAACAATATAACAACCATAATGCACAAAACAACCATAACACAGGATATACATGGTTCACCCCCAACGTGGGGCTACGTCCACCAACTCTTCTCTTCTTTATTATCTTCGATCAATCTTCTACAAGCATAGAGCCCAAAAACCTTACTCCACATAGGACAGGAGATCTACATGAACCTCGCCAGATCCTCCTTCCCCGAGCTAGGCTTAAGCACAAATCCTTATTACAATCACTTGCACTTAGCTCTGCAAGTCTTAACACATAGTATGCACAAAGCCTCTAGCTCTGCACTAAGCCGATTCTATCAGGTCTCTTCACTTAGCACATTGTCTCCTCTTACATCGCCTAGCTTTCTATTTATACATTACAAAATGGGCCTAAACATGGGTAAACCCATGGGCCGACATCCCATACCCGTTACATAAACCCTAATCCCAAAGTGCCCTAAAAAGGGGTTGAGATACCGTGATCTCTGCTTCGCCTTCGACTAGCCTGTCGAAGTCCCAAAAAAGGTCAAACATGACCAAGGTTCTCCAAAACTTGGTCAAGGTCCAACAATGGCACAATCTTGGTCATTGGTTGATTGTTTATGGTTCTAAAAGTTTCTTATGCATTCTAGTTTTATTTCCTTAGTTGTTTTAGTTTATGTAGTTGTTTATTTCATGTGTTTTGTTTGTTTAACCCATGCACTAACCTATGTCTTATCTAGCAGGCCCAACTAGGCATGCAAGTGCCCTTGTTTTTCTCACCCAAGTGATGAAACGGACACAACAATCCTCCCTACTCATACTTCTGAGACAGAGTAAGATGTTGTCGCGCAGCGTGGTACACATCGATGAGAAACACTTCGGATTCTAAGTGAAGAAGTGGCAATGCCATCACTTTTTCTTAGTATCTCAGTGACATACAAGACATCATAGCCAACACATGGAGGATAAATCTGGAAGTCATCCCATAGTACCAGGGGATAGATAACTTTAAGGCTACCTGACACAACATGTGGATCCAAGTGTGTACGGATCTAGAGAAAGAATGGCTAAAAAATCTATTCTACATCAATGAAGAGGAAGTTGAAATGAAAATTAGAGACTGGCAGGATGACTGAAAGATCCCAGTCATTACCAAGGACATGCCAAAGGGAAAATAAGTGGAACAAATGTTGTCCAAGGCATCTACAGGGGGAAGCGTCGTGACTAAGAAACCAGCATAGCAAGGGAAGCTCGATCAAAAGACAACACAACAGAAGAAGGGAAATGCCCCAAATAAGGATGCACAAACAAGAAAGAAGGATGATGCCCCAGCACAGGAAGAACAAGGAAGTGGGGACACAACGATGTAGGAAACCCCGTCAGCAGCTACTCCACAAGAGACAAGGCCACCCAAACAGCCAATAATACGTACAAGTGGGTTTTGCAATAAATCCAAGGCCCATAAACAAATCTCAGAATACACAATTACCGAGGATGATGTTGATATTGTAGCAGAGAGGGTATAGAATCACACTGTGGATGAGTTTGAAGAGGCCAAGAACCAAAGAGGAAGGATAAGGAAGGATTTGGCTGATATTAAGCAAGTCTTGGAAAATATACAAGTAGCATAGAGGCAAGAAAGGGGAACAGAATTGATCCCCCAAGCAACAGAAGTAGAGGATAGGACCGTGTAGAATGAAGAATACATCATTCAGATTGTATCCTAGCAAGTCTGAGCTTCCAGATAACAATGGATATGTTGCAGGTTGACGAGGCCATAGATAAGACACCACTCAAAGACTTGACATAGGTACATTTGGTACTAGCTAAAATACCAACAAAGTCACTATACAAACTACAATTCAGTGTCGCACAGGAAGTGCAATTGTGAGCTAGAATAGACGCAGCGGAATGGAAAGTAACCATAAATGGAAAGGAGGCCCTAGAAATGGTGATAGAGTAGGTCAAGTTGGAGACACAAGAGGAGAAGTAGTGCGCAGATAACTTAGAGAAGAAGTTGAAGAAAGTCTACACAAGAATTCCAGACAACGCACAGGCAACCCTGAGCAATGCGTAAGAACATATCCAAATCATCGCGTAGATGCTCGAGGACTATAAGAAGGATATTGAGGAACTTAAATAAAAGTTAACCCCAACTAATCCTCCT
>JASDQU010436060.1:90534-105423 GCA_032191745.1 Picea mariana
CTAACATTTAATGTGACCTCTAACACTAACTTTGATTTGAGTGTTTTAATTACTCCAGCAGCACTTGCATTCCATAAGTAAGACCTGAAAACTGAAATTAGGTAGTTATTTTGACCACTGAAGATATGAAAAGGATATCCAATTTAAGATGTGTGACATCTTCAAAATAAAAATTGCTGCAGACAGAACACAAAACATATTGATATTAGGGAAAGAGAAAGTTCTAAGCATAAGGTTGCTTTGAGACTCTGTAAGAATAAGGTTGTAGTTAATAAATTAGCTATATAAATGCAAAGGACTGCTTACTATCTATTAGAAATAATTGAACATGCACACAAAATCATACCTTGTTAGCAATATTGTACAAAGTAAAGTAATGAGATTATTAATTAGAGTGTCAACTACATCAGCAGGATCATCTTGCAAAGCAAAAAATCCCAATGTTGCCTGTCAGACCAGAAGACCAACAAACCGTTTAGCAATTATTGTAAAAGACAATTCAGATAACTTATTAGAAAAGCAAGCATGAACAGGAAAAGAATCCTTCAACGATTATCCACCTTGTAGCACTTATTATTGACATGTTACCTTCAAAATGTGATTCCTTGTTTCCAAAGTCAGCCTTGGTTCTACTGAAACTAGAGTTGTACATGTATTTAAAGCAAGGCTCTATAGACAAAATCACCAACCCAATTGCTTATATTCAGTAATTCTTGTTAACTAAAATTAAAAACAAAATATTCAAAAAAACCAAAAAAATTAATTCTAATGCTGTCAATTCACAATGATGGATTCCACAAACAACAAACAGAAATCCCGCCTGTGTATGAATATGTTCCAGATCAGAGTATGTAAAATCTTCAGAACCATCTCCGGCCATTAATGTCAGAGTATAGTCTAACATTTGATCTCTCCTTTTTAACGGAAATGCTGCACCACTTTCAGCAGCCTTAATAACAGCACGTCCTGAACAGAAGTTTGTATATTCATTAAACTGAAGCAGAGCTAAGCCATAACTTAATTCTAGAATCTAGATAACTTCATCAGTAGGACTTGTTTACATTAGAAACAGCCAAAAATGACCTAATCCTGAAACTTATTAGACGCTTGCATTGGCCTTTATATTATACAAGACACAACAGAAATATTAGTCAGACGCCATGTATAGTACAGAGTCCAGACACCTCTACACTGAATCCAACACTATATTCATCTAAAACATATTTCAAACTTTAAATTTCATCTTTCAATTATAGAACCTGAAACAAACTACAAAGTGATAAGCAACTGACCCATAACGTATAATACTGAATGCAGCCATAGACACATTGAACTTTTCTTTCCCAAAAGATGGATTTCTAGAAACATCATACAAAAGCTTTCAAATGACATTTGAAGAAAAACTGTTGCTCTTTAATATGTATGTAAAAAGTGGTAAAATAATCCATAGGAAGTGCAATTTGCTGGTGTGTATTGTTATTGCACAGTTTGTAGTTTGAGCAAAGCCCAATCCAAGAAACAAGTGTGTAACACAACTGGGGACACCTATCATTGTCACCTCAATAGATATCCTCCCTGTTTTAGTGGAGGACAAGTCCAATACAAGGGAGGCTTCCCGGGTGACCCTAGGGGGATTGCAAGGGGAGAGGATAAGAGCTGAGAGAGACACCCCTATAGGTCACAATGAAAAGGTTCTAGGAGCTTGATGTAGGTTGAGTATCAATCAAGGAAAGGTTGTCAATGGAGAGTACCTACAAAACCAATGTTAGACAAACAAAACCAAGACAATGTATGATGAAAATGAGTCCTACAACAAGAAGGAAACAGCAAGTTATGCTTTCTGTCCCAAAATTGCAGCAGTGAGGAAATATATATCAACAATGAAGAATCATAAAAGATGCAAATTGAATTATTGAACCATCAAAATCAAGTATATGATATTGGAAAATAAAGCTTGTAACTAGTACATAATGTTCCAATGTTTATACCAAGACTTCGATGGCAAATGAGGTTGTTAATGAGTGTTATCAGCAAGTATTTATGATAGCCCAATGGCTGTAGAAAAACTTTTCTACAGCAGCAAGTTCTAACCACTGAAATTAGCAAGTAAACCACCCAATCAATAGTTTATCATCAATAGAACAATTATCACAGCTTACAAGTAATCTTCAGCTGTAGAAAAGTGGAAAAAGAGTATGAGAGGGTAAGTTTGCTGCAGCCCTAATGGCTGTAGCTTAATGTTTATTACAGCAACACAATCATTTAGCCAATCAAGAAGCCCAGGGCTGCAGCTTAATGTTTATTACAGCAACACAATCATTTAGCCCATCAAGACGCCCTTGGAGGACAAGAGAGCCAATAGCATATAAAATTTAAATCCAACCTTGAACAATACAATCTCTTAAATTTCACGTTTATCAATGCAACAATATTCAATCTCCAATGCAATTCCTGTCTTATCTATTGGGTTAATGGAGTCTCTTGCTTAGACAACAACCTAGGAAACAAAGAGAATAAAATGCTTCTTTGAGAACTAAAGTTTAAACCCTTAAAAAGCCAAAGAAGACAAAACGTCCGAGTCATCTAGCTTAGAAATCCAAGTTTAACTAGGATATGATAATCTTCTAAGGGTATAAACCCTCTAACACCCTAGACAAGAAAAACCCTAGCAAGGTCTTGCTCCAAGGGTGTAAACCCTCTTACTCCTTGTAGTAATCCTTGAGCCCTTTCAATATTCTTTGATCGAGGGTGTATGCCCGTATACTCATGTTAGCACAAATTTCCACCCTCCAATTGAGCTGATATAACTTGTTATTACAGCAATGATATAGGTTGTTGCAAATACTTGCAACAAACTTCTCTCCAAAACAAGTGAACAAGAATAAGAAAAAGAGAGAGATAGGAGAGATGGGAGAAATTTGAGAATAGTAACAGTAGCAAAAGAATTGGTGAGAAATGAGGAGGGGAGGGGTTACATTTATACTTGGAGAGCAAGAGCTACCCCTCTTGGATCTCCTCCAAGTGCCAACTAAAGAGCAAGAGTGAGCATCTCTAGGAGAGGGGCGCAACTCTAGGGTTAGGGTTTTGGTATGGTAGTGAGCACTGAGGAATGAGTTGGCAAGCATTAGCCAAGTCAAAAGGGTGAGGTGGGGGCTCTAGGAAGGCGCACTAGGGGAGAGAGGGCCCCACCTCTTTTAATTTTTTATTTTCTATAGTTTACTCAAGGAGGGGGTGCAACTTCCCTAGGGGGAACAACTTAAATGAGTGGTGGCTAGGTGGAAAGGGGGATTGAGGGTTAGATCAAGGTTAGGAAGGCTTAATTAAAGGTTTAGGCATCATCTCCCATCTTTTCTCTAAACATTTTGTTTAATTTTACAAAAAATGACATTTTGACTATGTCAATGCTAGCAATTAAATTGTTGTTTTAGACTAACTTAGACTCCTCATGGACAAACACCTAGCAAAACTTGTCCAATTGAGCTCAAACTTGGTTCAAGGGTGTAAGGGGTCTCATTCCATTTCTTTTGAGTACAAATACCCCTATCCAAAGCCCAAGGACCTAGATTTTGCATTTTTTATCAAAAATTAATTAAAATTACCATGAACTAGGTAATTTTAAAAAATTAAAAAAAAACTATCTAGACTCGACGGAATTCTGAAAAACTCCAGGAGATGTCTAGCATGGTCATTTACAATATTCCTATACACTAGATACTAAAGGGATAGACCATTAGAACGTCTTTCACCACTTTGGAGGAATTATTTGTGGGATTGAAAAACTCAAGGGAGATTAATAAGGTTGGTTAAGCCAAATTAATAACCTGAGGAAAAAAACACTCAATGAAAAGGACTCCTATAATGATGAATTCCTAAGGCCACTGACCTAACTATGATCCATGCAGACCCATTACATTATTATCCCACACAGGGGTGCGGAAATTCCATTACAAAAAGAAGTGTTGAAGGCCAAAAATGTCTTGTAGAACTAGTAAGTCTTTGACTTGGTAGCACCATTAGCTGCATATCTTCATAGTATATGGAGTTGACCCCCTAGTTGAAATAGGTGGTCAACACATCCCATCTCTAGTTCATGATACACAACATTATTTGTGGGATTCCTAGGATCTTCAACATGGTACTTTCTTTCCAACTCCCTGTTTAATCTAAACATGGAACCATTTGGAGTTGGAATGGTGGCATAAGTTAAATCCATTTGTAAATTACCACCTAAATCTGCAGTTGTTTTTCTTGATAGCAACATATACCAAGCATCAGGTACATCAATTACAACAATGTCCATCTCTATGATGATGTCTAGGAATGCAGCCAAGTGTACTTGTAATCCTTTAATTAAACCATGTACCTTAATTGTCTTGCTATCCATGGCACAAATGCTATGATAAGGTCTAGATATCCTTAAGTTCGATTGTTCCATTACTTTCTTAGTCATAACATTTGAACTAGCTCCTGAGTCAAGCATGCAATTGTGAAGAATAAAATCATTTATGAGCAAAGAGAGGAAAAATGGTCTATTCTTTTCATTCCCCCTATCCATATTCTGCAAAATAACCAGTGCATCCTAATAAGTTATTGTTGGTGGAACGTCAACATTGTTCTGAGAAGGATTTTCTATGGCTCTAAGTAGCTTCTCCCTCTGAGAAGGAATCTTCATTATTTCTGACACAGGTACCAACTTCTTTGCATTACTTAACCATCCTCCTAAGTTAATATTTAAATCTGAACTTGACTGAACCATTGTTTTAGGAGGGGTTTGAGCTACCTTGGGAAAGTATGTTTGATTTCTATCTTGATTTCTGTTTCCATTCCTTTGGTAGGTAATTCCTCTATGCTTAGCTATTTTTGAAACTTCTTGTGGAGTAGACCTAGGGCCAAACTTTTAGGGTTTTGGTAAGTGAGTGAGGGGGTGAGGTGGCACCCTTTTGACAAAGTCCAACAGAAAATTAGACTTAGGAGGGTGAACTTAGGAAGAAGAGGGTTTACACTTTAATTTTTTATTTTACTTGACTTTCTCCTCAAGGGGGGTGCACTTTTCTTAGGGAGATGGATGGAATGATGTTGTGGCTAGATGAGGGGGGTGTTTAAGTTAGGAAAAGTGTTTCTCTAACTTAGGAAAGTGGTTTAGGATTATCTCGCACTCTTTCTCTAATCTTTTTACTTCATTATTACAAAAAATTGACATCTTGACTTTGTCAATTAAGCAATTAAATTGCCGACTCTAGACTGACTTGGACTCCTCACGGACAAAAGCCTAACAAAACTTGTCCAATTGAACTAAAACTTGGTCCAAGGGTGTAGGGGGTCTCATTCCATTTCTTTTGAGTACAAATACCCCTATCAGAATTCCCAAGGACCTAGTTTTTACATTTTTATATCAAAAATAATTAAAATTACCAATAATTGGGTAATTTTAAAAAATTAAAAAAAACTTATCAAAACTCGACGGAATTCCGCAAGACTCTAGGAGATGTCTAGCATGGTCATTTAATATATTCCTAGACCCTAGTCACCCATTGGGCTCAATCATTACAACGTCTTTCACCACTTTGGAGGATTATTGTGGGAGTGAAAAACTCAAGGGTAATTAAAAAGGTTGGTTAGGCCAAATTAATTACCTGAAGAAAAAAAATACTCGAGGAAAGGACTTCCCTAAGGATAAAGTCTTAGGCAACTAACCTACAATATGATCCATGCAGACCCATTACATTATTATCCCATGCAGGGGAGTGGAAATTCCAATTACAAAAAGAAGTGTCAGGGGAAAAATTGCCTTGTAGAACCAGTAAGTCTTCAAACTAGGTTGCACCATCAGGTACATAGCTTCATGGCACATGGAGTTGACCCCCTAGTTGAAATAGGTGGTCAACAAACCTTAAACTTACAACAATTATTTTTCAAAGGAATAAAGAATACTTGCAACCAAGAATAAAGAATGCTTCGATAAATGTAAATATTCACAAGTAAAGAATTTGCTGAAAGAAATGAACTGTGAAAGTGCTTGAAACAAACTACTTGAAAGGAAATAGCAAAACTTGAAATGTAAATGTTGTTCAAAGTGAGTAGGTTGATTTTAGTTTATTTTTAGGTCTCTCTTTGACTTAGGGGCAATTAGATGTGAATTGTAGCGATCATAAGCTATGTGACTACCTCAAATTCCTTATCCCTTGACCAATAGGAAATGTTGGGTGCTCAACAAGAGAACAATAAGGTTCTCTCCTAGCTCCACAGGTCAAATCCAAAGTGTTTGGGTGTTCAACAAGGACACTTAGTGCCGTAAAACCGTCCCCGGCTTCAACCCCTTCTAACCTCCACAAGACACCATTTTTAGTGGCCAAACAATAATGGAAGTGAGAGCCTAGTTAGACTAGCCACACAATCCTTTTCCCTTTCTTGTCACCCAAGATCCACAAGTGGCAAGGGGAGGTAATATGGGAAAAATGGCGGGGCAATTTTTATTTGCTTTGCAAAATTGAAAATTCTAACTAGTCGGCACGATATTGCAAGGGTGGCAAAGCCACTCACATGCAAGGTGTGGGAAACAAACAAAAATAACTTGAAATTAAAGGAGTAACAATACTAGCCACACAATTTTTCCTTAAGGACAAAGGTGGGAAAAGAAAATAAATTAAGCTAACAAGCCTCACAACTATGGCATGAGATGGAGGACAAGCCTACCGATTTTGTGACCAAGGTGGGAAAAAATACTTGCAAAATAAACAAATGAAAACTAGCCATTCAGGTTTCAACCTTTTCTTTATGGGAGAAGTGGGGCAATTACTTAAGTGAAAATTGCAAATTAAACCACTAATCTAGCCAACACGATACTGCAAGGGTGGAAAAACCACTCACATGCAAGATGTGGGCAAAGCAAAAACTTGAAAATGCTTTACAATTTAGAAGTAATGATAATGAATAGAGAATGCAAGCCTAAGAGACTCTCTTGGTTTGCTTACAATGACTTGGAAAGCAAAAAGAGGGAGAGGGTTTTGCACCAAAGCCTTTGGATGCTTCCTTGAGCTCCTTGTGGCCAAAATTGGGTAGTACCTCACCTTAGATTGGAGAAAACCTACACAAAATAACAAGTAAAGTGTGCTGGAAAATGCTAAAAATCATCCAAAACAAGTTGGATTTTGTTAGTATCTAAAACATAAATTTTTATGCTAAAAATATGAACTTAGAACTTGATTAGATTGCAAGATTTAGAAGAGAATATGTGCAGAAAATAAATAATAGTGCTGGAAATTATATCAGAAAATTAAGTGAAGCCTTTTGAGTCCACTCATCCAAGCTCTGGTAACCTACAAACTTGTAAACACTTGCTACACAATGAGGCAAGAAGGTGATTTCTTCAAAATGGTTCACAAAATACTTTGCAAACTCAAACAAAAACAACTCACATAAACCTATAGTAATACTACTACAGATTTATCCCCAACAAAATTCTTTGTTTGGGGTTCTTCAAGTAAAATAATGTAAGCAAAATGAACCAAAATTGCAGAAATATTACCTCACAAAAAAACCAAGAATACTCCAATAGAACACCAAGAGATCACCACAAGACCCTGGATAAAACCCCCCAGGGAAAACCAGTTTGGAATATGTATGTATATATGAGGAAAGCAGAAGGTGCAATACAGTAAGTACAGTATATGAAAGAACCTGATACAATAGCAACTCCAACCGAGCTAATATACAAGCTCAAAATCACCAAATGCGCCCTAGAATGGTGCGCCCCTCATGCAAACTACCAGAACCACTAAATCTGCTCCAACTGCCAACTGTGAGCTCAGATCTGGAAACCCCTCCACAGCAATGAAGCTCTAGTGAATGGCTAGCCTCTACAACTGATCTCACTGCAATCTGATGGCTAGAAGTCTCTCTACAGCTGATGCGCCCCAATCTGGCAATGCGCCCTCCTCAGAAGTAGAACCTCTCCAGTAAATAAGCTATGGCATATGATGCAAGCCTCCCTCCATGAAAGCAAGCGCCCTAGCTCAAGTCTCCTCACCAAACTAACCTCATCTCCATCCTCCAAGAGCTCCTCTCTCAACAAGCAAATGAACAAGTGAAGAATGCACCCTCCTTCACCCTTTGCGCCCCTCTTTGACATCCAAAAGGAAACCTAGACAATCAACGGTGGAGATCGTCTCATCTCCCATCTAATCGATGGTTGAGATCTCCCCATGAAAATCTAAATCACAAACCCACTTTGGGTTAAGTTTCCTAAGTCAACTTTATGTCTCTAATTCACCCCTTTGTAAATTAATAGTCATTTTAGGCCAAAATGACTAAATTTCACTTTTAGACAAAGTCAAAGTGAAATTAGACAAAAATACAAGGTACAAAGTGTAATGTCCTTCCCTCATGTGCTAAGGAGGACATAAGCACATGGGGAACACCTCCCAAGGTACAAAACTCAACACTCCCTCTTACCGAGCAAGGTGTTCCTCACCAAGCCCATCTTGTCTCTGAAATAGACATGCTCGCCCCGTGGCAGGGCCTTGGTGAGAATATCTACTACCTGGTCATCTATAGATTTATACTGCAACTGAACTGCCCCTCTCTGAACCCAGTCACGAATAAAGTGCTACCTGATCTCAATATGCTTCAATCGGTCATGAAACACTGGATTCTCAAAGAGTTTTATGCAACTCTGATTATCACAATGAATGACAGTCGGAGACATCTCCTGACCGAATAAACCAACCAGCATCTTAGAATCCAAATGGCCTCACAACTGGCCTGACTGGCCGCCATATACTCTGCCTCAGCCGAACTCAAAGCAACTGACTTCTGCTTCTGGCTGAACCAGGAAACAAGTCCTGACCCCAAACTGAAGCAGCACCCTGAGGTGCTTTTCCTGTCAGCGGCACATCCTGCCCAATCTGAATCTGTGTAGCCAAACAAACTGACTCCATCTCCTCTGACATAGTCTAGGCCATAGTCCACTATCCCAGCAACATATCTCAAAATGTGTTTTTCCCCAACCATGTGAACACTCCTCGACTCAACCATGTACTGGTTGAGTCTGTTCACGGCAAAACATATATCTGGTTTGGTGTTAACCAGATACATAAGTGAACAGATCAACTGCCTATATATTGTGGCATCCACCAACTGGCTATCTGAAGGACTAAGCTTCTTCCAGTTGGTGATCATAGGTGTAGACATGGATCTGCAGTCCTCCATCCGAAATCTGCTCAAAATATCTACAGCATACTTCCCCTGCCCGAGAAATATGTGACCCTCCTCATGCCATACCTCCATACCCAGAAAGTAGTGCATCAATCCTATATCACTCATCTCAAACTCTAATGCAAGTCCCAGCTTGCACTCAACTATGAGATCCTCGGCTCCAGTAATGAATAAATCATCCACATACAAAATGAGAATGAGTGTGTCCTCACCCCCAATGATGAAATAGAGGTTTGGATCAGCATCGCTCTTCTCGAAGCCCATCTAAAGCAAATAAGTATCAATCGGTGAATACCAAGCTCGAGGAGCTTGCTTCAGACCATATAGTGCCTTCCTCAGAAGACACACGTGAGTCTCCCTGTCACTCATCTCAAACCCCTATAGCTGCTCTATGTACACCTCCTCAATAAAGCCATTCAGAAATGCAGTTTTCACATCCATCTGATGAATGCGCCAACCCATCTCTGTTGCTATGGCAATGATAGTCCTGATAGAAGTGTATCTCGCAATTGGTGCGAAAGTCTCGTCATAATCAACTCCCTCAATCTGTGAGAAGCCTCGTGCCACAAAACGGGCCTTGTGTTTCTCCACACTGCCATCTACAGCAATCTTGGTTTTGTACAACCACCTGGAAGTCACAATTGACTTCCCCATTGCCCTCTGAACTACATCCCAGACATCATTGCGCACAATGGAGTCATACTCCTCGAGCATGGCCTCTCTCCAGACATGATAGTCCACTGCCTGCGCAAATGTCTATGGCTCAGTATCCCTGATACTCGTCACTAGTGCCAAATATGCTCCCAATCTGACTGGTGGCATGCTCTCTCTGATCTGGCTCTTAGGTTCCCCTACATTCTCCCTGGCCTCCTTCAGGGTCTCCTGAAACCATCTAGGTCTCCTCTTCCCTGAAGTGGTCAACGGAGAAGTAAGGTCTCTCTACCCAAGAGTGACTACCTCAGGACTCGTCTCAACACTCTGAGATCCTGAAGAATGTACTCCCTCTGAAGTCTGTGCCGCATCTGACTGAACATGCTCTGACTGTGATCCTGAAGTTGTGCATGGTGACCATGTCACCCCTGATACTGGTGTACCTGACGACTGAGGTTGTGCTCCCTCTGAGACTGCAATTGGCAACTCTACATCATCCTCAACTCCAACTCTCGACTCAAGAGATCTCGCAAAAGCCCTATCCTCCTCAAATCTAACATCTCTGCTCACCACCACTTTCCTCAGTGGCGGAATGTAGATGCGATAGGCTTTCGACACCTCTGAGTATCCAACTAGAATCCCCTGCTGGGCTGTGGGGTCTAGCTTTGTCCTCCTCTCCGAGGGGACATGAGAGAAAGTCGAGCACCCAAATATCCTGATGTGCTCAACATCGGTCCTCCTATCAGTGAAGGCCTCCTCGGGAGTCATCTTCCCCAAAATCCTATGGGGACTCCTGTTCTACATATAAACTGCAGTAGCACATGCCTCTACCCACAAATACAAAGGCAAACTCTGATCATGCAGCATAGATCTCACTGCACCGGTAATGGCTCGGTTCTTCCTCTCAGCAACCCCGTTCTGCTGGGGGTTGTAAGGTACGGTCATCTATCTCCTGATGCCATGCTGTGCATAGAAGTCTACACACTGTCTCGAGGAATACTCTCCCCCGTTATCCGACAACAAGACTTTGATCCTCTTTCCCAATTCATTCTCCACAAGAGCTCTGAACTCTTGGAACTGTGTGAAGACCTCACTCTTGGCCTTCAGGAAATAGATCAAAGTCTTCCTTGAGTAATCATCAATAAATGTGAGATAATACTCACAACCACTCAAGGACCTCCAAATCATGGGCCCACACATGTCCGTGTGTACTAAATCTAGTATCCCAGCTGATCTAGTGTCACTGTTGGGGAATGATGCCTTGGCAAACTTGCCAAGCGCACACCCTCTACAAACATCCTGATGCTCTATGTTGATCTGTGGCACTCTAGCCACAACCTCTCTCAGTCCTCCAAGAGCCCCATGATGTAGGTGGGCCATCCTACGATGCCATAACTCACATAACTATTTGTTGCTATCGTTGCTCGTTGCCAATGCATGAAGTGGCTGAAAAAGCAATCTGAACAGTTTCCCCTCTCTCACTCCAATCACCTGTCCTGAGGCACGTGGAGAACCACGAGGATGAATTAGTACCTCGATGCCTCTGAATGTCACCTCAAGACCTCTATCCTGGAGGGTGGAAACTGATATCAGATTCTTCTTCATGCCAGGGACATAAAGAACGTCCGTGAACGATATAGGTGGCAAGCCATCTCTCCAAAAAGCAACTGTGCAAACCCCTGCAACTGTGACAACTCTATCATCTCCAAGAGAAATCTCAATCCTGACCTCAGTGTCTCTGAGATCAGAAAAGTTCTCTCGANCACCAGATCCTGGGTGTCGTCTCAACTGAAGTGCAGCATGTGAGGAAAGCACACTCTCTCTGAAACTGTGTCTGAAAGTCAATCTCCTCTGTTGTAGCTGCGGTACCACCCTTCTTCTTCTTCTTGTTCGGGCACTGTCCAGCATAATGCCCAAACTTCTTACAAACAAAGCACTTCACTTTGCTCATATCTCTCTTCTGACCACTGCCCTGACCACTGCTGCTCTCTCCTCCTCCACTCCACTGTGGTGGGGCCCCAAACTTGGGACCCTGCCGACCCCCACGATCGGCCTTCTTCTTGCCCTTTGTCCAAAGAGAAAGATCCTCCTCACCCTGACCAATCTGATGTTGTTGTTGTTGTCGTTGTCCAGAAGCCTCGGCTGCTAGCCTCGTCTCCTCCTGGACGAAGTCATCCCACATCCTCTCCCATGTAGGCATGACCTCCCTGACAGCTATGCCACGTACAAATCGACCCCACGGTTTGGTGAAGCTATTCATAGCTTGCCTCACCAAAGAGTTAGGGTCAACAACCTCGCCGACGGCTCCAAGCTCGTCTCTGATCTGAGTGAAGCGACCAAGGAATGAAGCTACCAACTCATCCTTGAGCATGCGAATGCCCCTGAGTCAATCATGAAGAACCATCTTCCAGTTCTCATTGGAGCTTTCATACAACTTCCATAGAGATGCCCACATCTCATATGCACAAGCCTTCCCCGTCAAATGGGGTATGATATGATCACGAACTGCGTCACAGATGGTCCTCTTCGCCTTGTTGTTCCTTTTCCTGAACTCTGCCACCAAAACGGGAGCAGAGACAGGAATGGGGGGAACAGTTGCCTCAACTATATCCCATAGCTCAAGGTCCTCTAAAACGAAAACCATCCTAACCTTCAAAGGCGACCAATTGCTAGCCCCGACTAGCCTGTCCTCAACTTGCATCTGAGATGCTGACATCTTTGCCAAACTGCAAACCCCAGTTGATGCTCACACTGCTAAGGAAAACATTGTCTCACTCCTGTCAACACAGGTGTGAAAAGAGACAAGTGTAATCTGACCTCACTCCTAACAAAATAGGTGTGAAAAGAGGTCAAGCCAAATCAACCTCACTCCTACTATGTAGGTGTGAAAAGAGATTGATGACAAGTGTCCAAACTGTCCAACAATCCTCTGAAAAATTCTTCTCTCTGACAACCACTGAATGAGTCAATGGTTGTCCTCAAAAATCTGCCAGAAAGATATGTATGACAGCCACTAAAATGCTGTCCCAACTGTCCAAAATTTCAGCCACCGAAGCTCTGATACCATGTGAAAAATCCAGGTCCTATCAGCTTGCCTTCTTGGTCTGTCTTTGACCAAACAAAGCCTCTAAGTTTCTTCTGTCAGGTAAAGTATTTTCTGTTGTTTTATAACAGCCAACAGTCCAAGTGTTCTTTGTTGATTTGTTACGGTTATGTTCTCAATTTTGGGTGCTCTAGCATGTCGTTTTTGTCACCAGAAATTAGTACATGCATCTCAAAATAAACATAACACACCTAAACATCATTTACTACTGAAAATGAAATAGATCTAAGAGACTAATACATGCATTTGTAGACACAGGTATTTTTGGTCAACATGACCCTAGATAAAACCCCCAGGGGAAAACCAGTTTGGAATATGTATGTATATATGAGGAAAGTAGAAGGTGGAATACAGTAAGTACAATATATGAAAGAACCTGATACAATAGCAACTCCAACCGAGCTGATATACAAGCTCAAAATCACCAAATGCGCCCCAGAATGGTGCGCCCCTCATGCAAACTACCAAAACCACTAAATCTGCTCCAACTGCCAACTGTGAGCTCAGATTTGGAAACCCCTCCACAGCAATGAAGCTCTAGTGAATGGCTATCCTCTGCAACTGATCTCACTGCAATCTGATGGCTAGAAGTCTCTCTACAGCTGATGCGCCCCAATCTCGCAATGCGCCCTCCTCAGAAGTAGAACCTCTCCAGTAAATAAGCTATGGCATATGATGCAAGCCTCTCTCCATGAAAGCAAGTGCCCTAGCTCAAGTCTCCTCACAAAACTAACCTCATCTCCATCCTCCAAGAGCTCCTCTCTCAACAAGCAAATGAACAAGTGAAGAATGTGCGCTCATTCACCCTTTGCGCCCCTCTTTGACATCCAAAAGGAAACCTAGACAATCAACGGTGGAGATCGTCTCATCTCCCATCTAATTGATGGTTGAGATCTCCCCATGAAAATCTAAATCACAAACCCACTTTGGGTTAAGTTTCCTAAGTCAACTTTATGTCTCTAATTCACCCCTTTGTGAATTAATAGTCATTTTAGGCCAAAATGACAAAATTTCACTTTTAGACAAAGTCAAAGTGAGATTAGACAAAAGTACAAGGTACAAAGTGTAATGTCCTTCCCTCATGTGCTAAGGAGGTCATAAGCACATGGGGAACACCTCACAACGTACAAAGCTCAACACAAAGGGAGGAAACAAGCCCAAGGGTGAAGGGAAGAAAGACATGAGCAAAGTCAAGTGCTTTACATGCCATAAGTTTGGGCACTATACAAGTCAGTGCCCTAACAAGAAGAAGAAACAAACAGCAGCTTCAGCAAAGTGGAAGAGTTTTCCACCAAGTCTGACAAGGATTTTTCCTTGGTTGTGTGTCTATCCACGAGGACCACTCATTCAGATACTTGGTATATTGACAGTGGTGCCTCTCCCCATATGACAGGGGTTCATGAGCACGTGACAGACCTCACACTGATTGGAGATGTTGAGGTAGTGCTTAGTGATGACTGGGAGGTCAAGGCAGTTGGTTGCAGGACTGTATTATTTTAGAGGGAGTCTTTACCTCCCATGACTTTGACAGAGGTTCTATATGTTCCGAGCTTGAAGAAAAACTTAGTGTCAATTTCTACTATTGAGGAGAATGGCTTTGAGGTCTTGTTCCGTGATGGGCAGGTGCTCCTTTTCCCTAAGGGGTCTAGCATCACTTTGGCCAAAGTGATTGGTACTAGACATGAGAAGTTGTACAAGTTTTTATTTCAGCCAGTGAGAGCATTGATTCATACTACCAGCAGCAGCAGTGACTTATGTGAGCTATGGCACAGGAGAATGGCACATTTGCACCATGGGGCTTTGAGAGTTCTGAGGGAGATGGTGACTAGAGTTCCAGATTTCAGTTCAGAGCACCATGAGTTGTGCAAGGGGTGTGCTTTGGGAAAATACACCAAGACTTCTTTTCCGAGCAGTGACAGTAG
>JASDQU010436061.1:41267-52147 GCA_032191745.1 Picea mariana
ATTCTTTCATTATTTCTCTCCTTCTTCTTCTTTCTCCAATTCTCTCTGCAAATGTGTGTATTATTGTTTATCTAGATCTATTATGTGTAGGTTCAACACATTTACATCTTAAACAAATTGATTTGGATTTCGGTGAACATTGTGTTTATGGAAAACAAAAGAGAGTCAGATTTCTCAGAGTTAGAAAAGAAAAGAAGAGTGAAAGGTTAGAGCTTGTGCATACAGATATATGGGTACCAACTCAGGTATCATCTCTTGGTGTATCTCTTTATTATGTTACTTTTATTGATGATGCAACTAGAAAAACTTGGGTTTATTGCATTCGACAAAAATATGATGTTTTTGATACTTTTAAGAAATGGAAAGATTTGGTTGAGAATGAGATAGGAAAAAGGTTGAAGTCTCTCAAATCAGACAATGGAGGTGAATATTGCAGAAAGGAGTTTAATGATTATTAATCATACCATGGGATTCATAGAGAGAACAAAGTTCCATGAACACCACAAGAAAATGGTGTGTTAGAAAGGATGAACGGGACAATCATGGAGAGTGCAAGCAGTATGAGATTGCATGTTGGTTTTCCCCTACATTTATGAGTAGATGTTGTTGTTTACTTAATAAACAAAGGACCTTAAATCTCTTTGGATGGTATTATTCCATAGGAGGCATGGACATGTAAAAAGGTAAACTATTCTTTTTTGAAGAATTTCAGTTGTGAATCATTTGTCCATATTGATAAGGAAAATAGAACAAAGCTTGAGGCAAAATCCAAGAAGTGTACCTTTATTGGATACAATGTTAATGATTTTCGTTATCCCTTATGGGATTATGAAAATAAGAAAATCAATAGCACTAGAGATTTCATATTCAATGAGAAGGTCGTGTACAAAGATCATTTGTAGGAAAAGAAATAGGAGAAAGAAAAACTAGAATACACAGTGCTTGATGAGATCACTGAAAAAGTAATTCCAAATGTACCAGAAAATCAAAATGTACAACAACAGGAGAAAAAAGTACCTCAAACTCCTACACGTGTTCTTAGAAGATCTACCAGGTTAAGTAGACCCCCTGAACGATAATCTCCTTCATTGTATTATTTATTGTTCACTGATTCTGGTGAACCATAATGTTATGAAGAGGCAATGCAGGTAGACACCAAAAATAATTGGGAGCAAGGAATGAAAGAGGAAATGGATTCCCTGGTAAATAACCAGACTTGGGATTTGGTTCAGTTTCCTGTAAGAAAAATAGCATTGCAGAATAAATGGATTTACAAGTTGAAGGAAGAAGATGGAGGAAAAAAGTGGTACAAGGATATACTTGTTGTAAAGGGGTTTGCACAAAAGAAAGGTATATATTTTGATGAAATATTTTCTCTTGCTGTTAAAATGAATTCAATTAGGACTATTTTAAGTCTTGTGGCAATATAATATTTTCATCTTGAACAGTTAGATGTAAAAAACAACTTTTCTCCATGGGGATTTGGAGGAAGAGATTTATATGAAGCATCCACATGGGTGTGAGGTCAAAGAGAAGGATAATTTGGTATGCAGGTTAAATTAGAGTTTGTATGGCCTAAATCAAGCTCCAAGACAGTGGTATTTGAAGTTTGATAGGTTTATGACATAGGAAGGTTATAGTAGATGTCATTTTGATCTGTGTTTATTTTAAAAGGCTAGAAAATGGAAGTTGTATTATATTGCTATTGTATGTAGATGACATGTTTTTTGCAGGGTCTAATATGAAGAATATAAATGTGCTCGAGAATAAATTATCTAATTCATTTGCAATGAAGGATTTGGTTGCTACAAAAAAAATCCTTAGTATGAGAATAACAAGAGACAGGAAAAATCGCGAATTGGCACTGTCTCAGGGTAAGTGCATAGAGAAGGTGTTGGAGAGGTTTAGAATGCAGAATGAAAAACCAATTAGTACACCTTTGGCCAGCCATTTCAAATTAAATAAGGAATTGTGTCCCAAGACATAGAAGGAGATAGAATACATGTCTAGGGTCCCTTATCCAACAGTTGACAACTTGATGTATGTGACGGTTTGCACAAGACCAAATATTGCACATGCAATGGGAGTTGTGAGTAGGTATGTGAACAATCCAAGTAAAGAACATTGGGAGGCAGTAAATTGGATTCTCAGGTATTTGAGAGGTACTGCTACTCATGCATTATGCTTTGGAGGTTCAGACACTGTTCTACATGGATATGTTGATTCATATATGGCAGGTGATAAAGATAGCATGAGGAGAACCACATGGTCTGTTTTTACTATAGGTAGAGCAAAAGTAAGTTGGATTTCAAAACTGCAAAAGGTTGTTTCACTTTCAACAACAGAGGTAGAGTATGTTGTTGCTACAAAGGCTAGTAAATAAATGATTTGGTTACAGAGGTTTATGGAGGAATTGGGAAAGAAGCAGGAGAATAATAGGCTATACTGTGTTGGTGAGAGTGCCATTCATATTGCAAAGAACTCATCCTTCCATTCAAATACTAAGAATATACAAATCAGGTACCATTTCATACGATCCGTCTTGGAAGATGGAAACTTGAAGTTGGAAAAGATACACACTAGCCAGAATCCTGCAAACATGTTAATAAAGGGAGTAACTAGGGAGAAACTAAGTTCCTTCTCAGTTTCAATTGGTCTTCAAGAATGAAGATGAAGATGAGAAATTTTCCAGGTCCAAGAAGGATCATAGTCCAACATATACAACATCGGTGGAGTTGTTGAGATCAGTCTCCAAGTGGGAGATTGTTGGTTGTGGAGCCTGATTATTTTCTTGATTCAGAGGTATCTTTTTTCAATCATGTTTATACCCCATGAAGAATTTACACCCCAAAAGAATGTACACTCCTCCATGCAGGGGAGTGCAGAGGGGTGTTAGCCCCTCTGCGGGGTCTGGGGGCAAGCGAGCCCCCGGTGAGGGTTCAGGGGTGAAGCCCCTAAAGGAAAAATTACGTTGTAAATGTATATTGTATTTTCATAGTAAATATGGACCGTTCATTATAAGGTCACAGATATGACGGTAGAAGTTATGTTAGGTTTTTTTTCCCTAGAAGGAAAACCTCTTTTATGAGGGAAATGTATTGCGGCTATGTACTATTGCGAATATATTATTCTAAGTGAGGAGACTGTGAGAGAAAGAAGAGGAAGTTACAACGAGTGTGTTGTAGGTTGTGTCCCTTCATTTCCTGGATAATAATAAATGATGGACCTGGAAATTTCTCTAGTGGTTGTAGCCCACACTGGGTGAACCACGTATATATGTGTCTCTATTGTATTGTGTATCTTCTGTGTTTTATTTACACACTTATTTTATTTTATTGCTTCGCGATTCTGTTTTTCTAACAATCCTGAATGTACTGATGAGCATGTGTTAGAACTTAACACTTGAATTTTCATGAGTAAATCCTGTGTAAAAAAGATCATCTTTACAAATAATTTTTCATGCTAGAGTCAAATCGCTTTTACAATCCAAAACTAGGCCATTTTAAAATAATAAAAGAAATGTAAATTATTTATTGGATCAAATTATGATAATGTTTGGCTTTGGCATTAGAAAGGTAGGGTCAAATTATTCATTGTCCATTAATTCTCCCCTTTTGTTAACTATTTTTTCTCATTCAATGGAGTTTAGGTACAACTGAATATGTACCTGTCATACCTATCATCCTTGAGCGAGGGAATTTCTGGAGGGAGGGGGGAAAGTGTTCTGTCCAAAACATCTAATAGGGTGAGATCAACTAGAGGTGAAAATGTCAGAAGAAAATTTCGTAGGTGCATGGAATTATTTCTTGTTGGAGGTTCATGTTCTTATGATGATGAGAGCATAGGTGATGTTGAGGTTCCTTTTAGGTATAAAAATCTAGTGAGACAATGGGTATCCAATGAACTTCCTCAGTTGGACAATGAATTCTGTGTCAATGAGAGGATTTATTGCATTGCTCCATCGTCCATACATGCTTTGGGTCTATTCTCCATGGATGGCATAAAGGTGAAATATGGAGGACTTGTGGAGTTCATGGAGTAGGTTGGACCATGATACAACTATGGAGATTGGTTGAGGCTGGTCGGATATATGCCCAGTATGCAGAGATATGCAGTCGCATCAAATTATATACATATAAAAGAAAACGATCACAATAAATGAGTGAAAATATATATTGATGGAAGGCCAAAGGCATCAAGGAATATTGCAGGGCTTATTAATAGTACAAGACCCAGGAAAATAACAAAGCAACCCAATTGTATATTTTAGGGGCCTCAAGAAAATTGAATATTCGTATGTGCAATGAAAACAATAGCTATAGGGGAAGTGTTGTTGGTCGATTACGATTTGAATCAATTTGATGGAAGCATTGCTATTATGGGGGTAAATATATTCTACCAATATACCAAACCTGTAATTAATGTTTTCCTTTTTATATATTTAACATGTATTTTAATAGCTCATTCTTCTTAGATTATTTTCTAACATTCTAAATTTCATGCATCTTATAATGTGGCAAGATGATCGGGGGAAGGCATTGGCTAGCTCACAAAAGGTATAACAATGATTTTCGTATCAATTCTTGCTGACAATAATTGAATTAACATGTTTATTTGTCGATGTAGATGAGCACACCATTGAAGCATGATGATGTGCGGAATTAAATATATGATTTCATCAACCCGATGGAAACAATTCAAAAGGCCTTGAGGAAGGAAAATAAGGAATACATTGAATTGACTAGGTCTAAGCCACTTACAAAGGAGGGAAAAGAAATAATGAAAATTTCAAGGGAGGATATAAAACAATTTGGGGTAAGCACAATTTAAAAAAAAAAAAAGACTATTTCTGACATATATTAATTTATGAAATTTTGTTTGATATTATTATATGATAAATACTCTAATGTTTTCTTTCTATAGGTAATTTTGGATCCGATGGGACAACCAGTTCATGGGGACGTTGTTGGTGGTAGTGATGACAAAAACCCATAGAGTCCTAGCATGAACCACATAACTGCGAGTCTATTTTCCGCTCCGTCTATGGATCGGAGGACTGAAACTCCTGGGGGCCATGAGACGCCCCCACTGCACATGCTAGACCATGCACGTGAGGGTATACATGGATAATATTATGACGATATTGGTTCTACGCATCCAAAGCATTGTGATCCTGGGGAAACCCGTGTTTAAAGCTCGAGAACACTCTCCATCAACTATTTGGTGGAAAAAAACTTAGTTCCCTTGAAGATAAAACAAATCCCATGTATTTTTGAATATGTTAAATAGTTCCTACGATTTGATTGAAACCTATATTTTTCATATTATTTTTATCTAATTATCATATCGTTATTCAGGAAACAATATTTTTGACAGGACATTGCATGACAAGGCTTTAGATATTGTCGGGCCTACCATTCACACACAGTGGAATTCCTAGAATAAATATTTGAAAAAAATATTATATACCATATGGTCAACATGTTTGGTGATTTATTCATCAAGTCTGAAATCACCTCGAGGGATGATACATATTTAAAATATGTCAGAGATCAATATAGGGTTCAATTGAAAAAAACCCTAAGTATTCTCATCCTATGGCCATTCCTGAGAGGGAATGGAAGAATATACATGAGGAAGAAAATGAGAGTGCATTTAGAAATGAAGGGAATACACCACTTGGCCCTAGAAGGTAATATATGATATTTTGAATTTAATATACTGAATTTGGTTTAGTTCTAAAGAAAAAATTGTGATATCTTATAACATACTTGAAAATTTTCGTAGGCTCCTAGACATGTCAAAAGCAACCAAGGAAAGACTAGAAAAACATGGGAAACAAAAACTTGGCCAAGGTGGTTACTTGAGATTAAAATATTGAATTGTAAGTACCAAATACTTTATTCATATTGTACATATCATCATGCAAATTTGATCTAATTGCAGCCAGTAAGAAAAATACTTATCTTATGCCATGTGATGTAGGGGGATACATTCAACATTACCTCCACCAAAGAAGACTTGATGCTTGACTTTATGTTCGACTTTCAAGATGTGGTGGAAAATCAACAAAAGAAGGGATCAAAGACACAATTTGACCATTCAAATGAGTTAGTAAATAAAATGACAAGATTGTAGTTGTTGATTAGTTGTCGAATATATTGACGATTGATTTAACCCATCAATTAATTATGTGTCTATTTTTTTTAATTAGGCAAGCAACATCGGTTCATTTGACGATGGTGGAAAACAATCCCATGATAGTAGTGGTTCACAAACCCATCATGGTATGCGTGTCTTTAAAATAAAATGTATAATATGACGATTATAAATATTTCTTGTAGAAGGTGTACTTATAACGTTTCTTGTTTCAATGGAAGAGCATGTTGATGAGGGTTCTCAGAGAGGAGAGGAACCAACGACAATCCAACCAATGGTGTTCACTACTCCTCTAGCTAAAAAACATAGTAATTATATTTGTACTAATGAAACACTGCTATGAATAATAACTAACCATGTCCTTTTAATGTCTTTTGTTATTGTAGTGGATTCCCTTGTAATGCATCAATGCCCACGTCATGCTACTAGAAGTAGTACAATGCTTGAGATGACCCATCACCTTCCAACAACAGAATAGGACCCAATAGATGAAGGATGGGATCAAGATGAATGTGATGATGAATTACTCATGAACTTTATAAAAAATAAGAAGCAAAAAAAGCAATGACTGTGCATATTTTCAGGACAAATTTTATTAATATAAATTATTGACTATACATTTATTTTGTTTTTCTAGTTGTGCGTGAACCTTATATGTTCTATATGCATGTACCTTATTTGTTTAATTTACCTTTAATTCTTCTTTTGCTATTTATTATGCATGATTGGGTATGGGGAATTGAGGGTGATGTGAGGGGGTTGAGGGGCCAAATGAGCTTCTACCTTCACGTGGTTGGTCCTTTTTAGTAGAGAATAAATTATTCCCGAAACCAAGAGGAGCACATTCATGAGGTATTCCCCTTTAGCATTTATAGAGTGTCGTACATGTTTAATTATTATTTAGTCATATAACATTTAATTCTCTATGTCAAATGCAAGCTCATAGATGTTTAGTTATTATTCAGTCATTTAACCTATTATTGTCTTTGAAAAATGCATGTTTGAAGGGCGGTCACCTCCACGATCCACAACACATTTCCAACAAGGTAAAAATCATTTACTTGTCTTGCGTCATTAGTTAGTTACATTGGTTAGTTACATTGTGTAGTATGTATTTCATGCATTAGTTTTTTATTCTCAAATTTAATTTTATTTGCGAGTTTAGTCGACCCTTCTTCTCACCCAAATCAATGGTGTCACTTCCATAAAATATAATCACATTTTTTTGGCAGATTGTTGTGTATTAAAACATCAAGCCACATCCAAATATTGTACATTAAACAACTGACCCTATACTATGCATATGCCCCACCATCCCCCACCCCTCAATTGAAAATCGAATTTATCCATCTCCTCAATCCTACCACTGTAGATCCTTCATTACTCTTAATGATGAAATACAATATTACCATTATTGATAGGAGCATGTAGCTTAATGATTACCAAGCTTGTATTTATGTTAGGGACCTCACCTACATAACCATTCAAGTGGGTAGAATAATATATTTCCATGTAATAAAGGTCAATATTAATAAGGCCTAGCAATAAGGAGGAATAAGTCAATTGTAAGAAGACCTAATAGAAGCTTCCGCTTCTAGAAGGATCTTCCTCTAGATTGTTCTTTTGGATAGATAGATTTAGTATAAATAAGAGTAGAGGGTATGACAAGTTTTGTCTTGGATATTATTGTAATAGAGTGCTTCTCTAATGGAGGTTTCCCCCTCGAAGATGTTGGACACACATACCACACTTAGAGGGGGGGTGAATGAGTGTGGGGCACTTTTTCCCAAAACTTCCCTTTTACACAAAATTCCTTAGTTAACATTCAACATTTACTCATTACCCATTTATATTATTTATAACCAGATAGATGTGAACATATATCAACAATATGTCATCAACAAGTCATCACCACAAGAAACACAAAGAACACAAGATGTATGTACAATTTTTTTTATTATTATGGACAACAATCCCGGGGTTTTCCAACAACAACTAAATAGAGTACAACTCTACAAGAGCACCAACTCTATATGCAAGACTCACCTTACATTCTCATCATCAACTGAGATGAGGCAACAATCCTCAACAGATATAAATCTGTCAACAGGTACACGACCTGTCAGTAGTGCAGTCTGCGTGTGTACGCACCTTGGCTCAGTACAGCCCGCGTGTGTACGCAGCCAGTGTATACAACAACCTTCGTATATCTTCTGAACTATTAAGGTTTATCCTTCAAGATCAACTCATATCCTCTGCAACCAATATATCATTCTATTCTATCTTCGAATGTCCAATCTGACCACCAGCCAGTCACAACACATCCAAGCTTTCCAATAGTCTCCTCATGCTCCACAATCATTCAATATGAATGCTATCTCAATCATGTATAAACAACTGTTATACCATAGCAATCATGTCACCACTAAATCACAAGAGTATTGCTCACTCCATAAACCAAATCAACCAAAATGAACCAAATCATAGAAGCCATACCAAGAATTCCCTAAGCATTCACAACACAACAAACAATAATATTCATGAAGACAATAATGTAACCATACCAGTGTCTCAATGATAGATCTGAGCCCATAGAATATAGATTTGGAACTTGCTTCAGTTTAAAATAGCCAGCCATCAACTCAAACACAAATCTCCATGATTTTATCCACTATATGCACCCTGTCCTCATACAACCTGCGTATGTACACGCCCTGGCCCATTACAGACTGTGTACACCTTAGAAACTAGGGTTTCTGAAGCTCCGAGACTTTTTCCGTCAAGATCTCTGACATTGTCGAAAATTTGATGTGTCCATGGGATCCTCCCCACACTCTCTTTCTCAGAATATATCTTCAATCATGCTCAAGATATCCACACCAAATATGCTCTCACAAGAAGCTCTCATAAGAAACTCTCCATCAATACTCCAAAAGATAATCTCCCAAGAATCTCTCCATAGATCCACAGAAAAGGATATTTGGAAGAGTCCATAGCTTTCTTATTTACACTTTCATCCTCTAGGCCACTTAACCCATTTCTAGGTTACTTAACCCATTTCCAGGTCACTTAACCTATTTTCCTTACTTTAGGGTTAACCACTTTCCATAAATAGAAAGTTCTCCAATAATTTATCATTTAAATATTCCTTGATTTTGTCACTTCTCTTTATTATTTAAATAATCCACGTTGACTTTGTCACTTTACTTTATCATTTAAATAATGATTTCTTCTTTTAGGTCACTTTGACTTCTTTGACCTTGGGGGCTTCAAGTCTTCCTGTGGGGGTCCTTCATCTTTGTAAGGCCATAAATCTCAAACCATGAGGACTTATGTGACATTCCACATACCACAGGAAATGGCATGACAATCACTCTCCATATAGGATAGTTTCACCAATAAATTCATTGATATTCATCTCATTATTCCACATACAAGCATGGGTCCTCCAACCATTCTTCTAGGATAACTCAATCTGCAAAGCATCTTTGCGTGAGGGTTTTCAGCATAAGGGGACCACTTTGGAGTTCATCCATTTGTGCACCTTATAAATCATGATAAGACAATAATGAGTTATCAAACTATGCATAATATATCAAAGAATCCATCTTCATCATGTATCAATGACAACTCATTGATCCATCTTCATCTGTGCATCTTGATCCATCTTCATCGATTGGTTTCCACTTGACATCTATCATTCTCATCAAGGATAATACATATACATTGTTCATCAATCATCAATCAATCAAGCTTATCAATCAATCAATCCATTGACATCAATCAATCACTTGACATCAATTAAACACTCAATTTCTTGACATCAATCCTTTGACATAAAAATAATCAAATCATTGGCATCAATGACAACATGATCCAACAATCTCCCCCTTTGGCATTGATGGAAATACCAACATTGATGTCAACACCAATCATTGATGTCAACATGTAGACAAGGCATGCTCCATATCAATATGACTATCTCTACCCATTACTGAACATCAATCACATCAATGTGACCATTTCTCCCCCTTTTGCATCAATGGAAAAGGACCATTATCCTCTTGGGGATGCTCCCCTTGCTTGAACTCTCCTTGGGGCTGCTCCACCTATCTTGTTGCCACTGAATAATCTCTCCCCTTTTTAACAAGGGATATCAATCTAATGTAATGCTGAAAATACATTGCTCATGCTCCCTCTATGACCATTGCTTCCCCTGGAATTATGCCTCTGTGCTCTTTCCTCAAGTAGAGAGCTCTTTTCTAAGTATGCATCTGATAATAATTTCCTCCTAGAATCATAAGAAGAATGACTCCTCCTATGGGTATGTCTCCCCCTATCTTCTCTGCAAGATGAACAATGTGCTACCATATAATGATCCTTGGACCTATTCATGCATCAAACTCATTCTATACCAAACATCATGAAACCAAATATATGTCTATAATGAAAATAGAGAGTCATGAACAAGATATCAACCAAGTACATCATGTACAAAATCCATGAGCATTAACCATGTATGTCAACAAATATCATCCATGGAATGTATCCACCATATGCCAACATGTGCATCTACCAATATGCTAACATGTGCATCTATGAGTGTACCATCATGCAACATGTAGTATACCTAGGGAGGTAATATGGGGTACCTAGGGAGGTACCCAATGGGAATGTAGTTATGTGTTATTAGTGGAAGTCAATTAATATATGAGAATGTG